>JAPDSC010011926.1:0-11903 GCA_026290005.1 Latrodectus geometricus | reverse complement strand
AAATTTTTTTGTTATTCATTTTTTATTTTTTACTTAATTGCGAGAAAGTATATAAACAGCGTATTTTTGGTTTTCGGAATAAAGTGGAAAAAGTATATGAAACTTTTGGAGCAAAATTATTTCGTTTCTCAATGTCGGCTTCGAAAGACAAAGATGTCGAAACAAATTTTATCTAATGCAGTGATATTACTAAGTGTTATAATTGTAGAATACATAATTTTTCTGATTTATTTGCAAGCGCAAACACCATCGGATCTATCTCAAAAAGTGAATATCACAAACACATCGTGCTTCGTTTCTAAGCATATAGGAAGAAAAATTTTTCTTCATATCTGCTTCAAAGATAAAGAACAGATATTCGATTTGCGATATTTTTTCTCCAACCAAACATTGAATCCAATTCCTGAGATTGTGGGAGTTCAATTAACAGAAAAAGAATTTAGAAAAGTTTGCGAAATGTGTTGACCTGTTACCGATCATGTTGCTTCGACTTAAATTTCCATCGTCGATGATCATTAATGGTCCCAGTCAAAGCGGAAAAACTCATTTAGTGCGGAAAATTGTTTCTGAGCAAATATACGAAGCACCGATAAAAAAAGTTGTATGGTGTTATAAAATCTTTCAACCCTGGTTTCACGAAGAAAGAAATATTAAATTCATAGCAGGTTTGCCAACAGAAGATGAACATTTTGATCTTGATGAAACAAAATACGAAAATAACTCGTTACAATGGATATTTGTTAATAGATATTTCTTGAAGCAGGCATAACGAAAAAAGTAATCGATCATGTTATTAAAAACCTTATCAGAAAACCTACGATTTTTTTTTCGGTATTATAAAGTATGAATACCAGAAGCCACAATAAACAAAGGAAAGTTGCCTGTATGTCCTCAACAATAATATCTTATAAAGTGATGGTTTCTGAATAATAATTTAGGATAAATTAATTGTTTCTATTTTTTCAAGTTCATAATTTTATATACTTACTATAATAACACGGCCTTTAATATAATTACATTGCAATGACGTGTTTTGGCTCTAATAATTTATTCCATCAAAAGTACAATAACAAAACATATTAACCTATGATCCAACATTCTATTAATTGCTTATTTTTCAAATACCGTATAAAATCCTAGCCCTTGTTGAACATCATGAGATAGATGTTGCATTTCAGCTTTCTGTCTGCACGTCTGTCGGGGCGTCTGCTTAGGCGTTTTCCGGTTTTTTCCAATGCGACATGTAAATACGACCAACTACCTACGAATACGAAAAGTCCTCCCATGAAGCAAATACTTGGAGAACGGTAAATTGCCTTACACCAATCTTAGGTTAAAAGGCAGTTTTCAATGTGGTGTCAGAAAAGCGTACAGAATCATAACTAATACACTTATAACATTAATGTAAAATAAATAATAATGTGTTTTACTACCTATTACCTTAAACATTTTTCGTAAATAAAATTTATATTTTTGTTAGAATATGTTTCATTTAAAAAATTACAAAGTTTACAAGAAAACTCTTATTCAAATATACAGTTTTAGGCCTTAAAACTGTTGTTTAATCTTTAAAGAGAGCTAAACTTCATTTGCACCACATTAATTCAATATCTTATGCTCTTAAAATAATGAATTGAATTGTTTACAATATTGTTACTGGATAGCATAAGAAGACAATTTATTAATGCGTAAATATTATGATCAAATATATTTTTTTATTATTAAAAATCATATTTATTCGTTGCCATTTTAAGTAATTGTAAATATATAATATAATGTAATATCAACTCTTCCAAATAAATTTATTTTGATCATAAAGTAGGAAAATTGTTTATAAAAAGTGGAATGAAAGATATTGAGATCCATCTTACGTTAATAAGATTGCTTCATGAAATGAATCAAAAATTAAGGTATTATCTCACAATCTGATCCAGAAAATTATTTTTCAATTTATAACTAATTCATTAAATGTTTTTAGTCACACACATACATTTGGATTTATTACATTTTTCTAAAACTTATTTTTTATGAAAACTTTAAATTATTTTTATGAAAAAATTATTTATAAACTTGTTTTTCTTATTAAAAGCACAATTTTTTATTTAAATGCAACATTTACTTCTGTATAAATGAAAAAAAAAGGCTTGAGGTTATTTAACTCTGTTTAACTAAAATATATTATTCAGAGACCAAGCTTTTATTTAAGAGAAACTCTATCAGATTCCTCACAAGAATTATAATTATTTTATCATTTTCATAAATAGAAATATATATTGTGTTTCTACATTATTTTTTCTTTCATAAGTGAATACATAATTTCACAGCTATACAGAATACAATTTTGCTAAAAATTTCTTATATTTTATTACTGAATGATAAATGATTGCGTTGAATTTGTCAATTAAGAATAGAAATACAGTCAAAACAAAATTACGTATCAAAGAAAGACTCCAACATATTTTTAAATATATAGAAAATATGTATTTCTTATTAGAATTATTACTGTCAATAAAACTCTAGTTAAAATCCTAGCTTTTAGATAGACGTAATTTAATATATTACAATTAAAATTCTAATTCTATCAACCGTTTGTCTTCACAGTCACACAAAATAAAATAATTAAGTTTCATTCACAAAATAAAATAAATTAGACTATTCTCTAAATTTCAAATCTAATGAAATACTGCAATAAAATGTTGCTGCTAAAGATATTACTTGTCAATTATTTCGATACAATTTTCTTCCACATATTTGTCTTTTTTAAAATCTGTCATTTCACTATGCCTTAAGAAAAATTCTAGGGAACATATACGCTTACTCATTTATTGTAAATTAGAAAAATAATTTTCAAAAAATATTTTTCTAATCTTATTATTTTTAGAGATTTGATTATATCTAAGGGCAGCCAAAGTACTTACATTCTTATTACTAAAACATTTCATATAAAGAAATTCAAGTCAATGCAATGATCTAGTTATTGAAAATATATTGATATTTCTCAATATTTTTTATAATATACTTTTGAGCTTTTGAGTAAAGCCATTTAAAAATGTAAGATATAATACATAGCTAATTACGAAATCAAAATATAAAACAAATAAAACCAATCTATTCTGTGTTTGTTTTAATACTCAGTTTATGCGAGTCATATAGTTGAAAAAAGGAGGAAAGTTATTGAAGTTGTTTTAAATTTGTACTTTAATTCCAAAAGATTCAGAATTTTTAAATATTAAATCTTCTATCGAATTAAACTATATGTATTTTTAATGAATTTAAATAACAATACGTGATATTTAAATAATGAAATCATGTGCGTAAATGAAATCAAATAAACAAAATTCAAATGTTATACATTTATTTAACATTCTTAATAAGTTCCAAATTAAAAATAAAGTAGTTTTTCTAGACAAACAGGTATAATTAATAGTTTAATTTACATTTGTAAAATACTATAAACTGTAGAATAAAAAATAAAAATAATAATAAAATTATCAATTTTATTGGTAAAACCTTAAAAGGAAAATCTTTTGTGAATTATATAGAACAGCTTCTACTAACACTTAATAAGAGAATTTTATAAAAAAAATCAAGACTTTTGTATTCTAATTCTTTCAATTATTATTTGCGTATTTATTAAAAAATAATCATATGATCAATTGATTATTTAGTAAATCTCTCTGTTTTAAAATTCCATCAAAACAAACATTGGCAAGAGGGAATTGAAAAGTTGTAAAAGCATTTCTTAAAATCCCTAAAATATATTATACAAGTATTTCCTCTTCGAAATGTAAAAGACATCGGAAACAAGCATCAAAGATATTCAATTTCAGTTTAGCAGAATAGTTCCAATTCTTTTAACAGGCACACTCTAACAAAAATGAATTCAACTCAGACTCGATTTTGCATTTCTCGAGCATGTATAACCCGGATAAACCAATTTCGAAATAGCATCTATCTTATTTATTCGGCAACATACGTTTTCTTACCGCCGTGACGACCAATACCTTTAAGAGAGGATTTCTTACTCTGCATTTGTTATGTCTATATTCGTTTTTCTTAGTGTTACCCATGAAAATTTAATATAAAATCTTTAAAAGTTTTCAATATCTAGCTTTCTGAAAAAACACGTTACGTCTTAAAAGGAAAATATTTATGTTTGCAGAGTATGGTTAATGTTTAGAGAGTATTTTATTTCAGGTGCTTTTAGCAAATAAAATTTAAACTACTTTCTGATGCAAAGATTTCCTAGCACTCTTCCTTAATAACATTAATTAGCTTATGAATTCGTAATTAAAGCAAAGAAATTACGGTAACTTTTTGAAATAAAATAACAACTATTAATTTATATACAAACTAAAGTTTTAAAACAATTTAGATTACTTGAGTAGATGTTAGTTAATTGCTGTTTTGAACTTGAGAAATTATAAGACAATTGTTAAATAAATAATTAGTTATTTATTTTCCAAATAAAATTATTTATATTTATCTTTGTGTAAACTTACACAAGTATTTTATATACTAATTGAAAAGTGTTTTTATTCTATTTTAAAAAACTTTTTGTCCCTAAATTTTAAACATTCTAAAATTTTATATTACAATTATTTAAACTATTATATCATAGTTATTAACATTTTAGAAAAAATTGTCCAGATAAATACTATGCACAATTTCTCTACAAATATGCTTCCTAATTTGGAAGTAGTAAGCTTCATTGTAAAAAACTGCCATAGTTTTCAAGTGTTGTTTATAAAATTATATATTACTAAAATTTTACTATTATTCATATATTAAGAATTTATATTATATAAATTATTTTACTTCTTAAAATGTTCCTTGTACTTTTTTAAATTTAAGTATTTTTGCTTTTTTCTTTATAAAAATTCATTATTAATACATCACTATAATTAGCATTAGACTTAACATGAATTAAAAGTAAATATAGAAAAATACATTAAGTAAACATTAAAATAGTTTAAACGATTAAAGAAATTTTCAAAATAATTAAATAACCTTTTATTTTTTGATGAAAATAATCAACTAATATCCATTAAACAATTTTAACAAGATAATATAATAACAATGTTTATAAATTACATATTGTATTATATTTGGTGTTTAAATAAAACAGTAGTTTTCTTCAAATATTTTTCTTTATTTTTCTGTATAAATTTATTATCAAAAAATTTATTTAAAGATGATACACAATTTGTGTTTTAGCGACTTCCTATAAAGATATAGTTTAAAAAGTTATTTTAGAAATTTTCGTTGTTGATATTCCAGCTTTTTCATAATGTATCTAAAAAACGAAATAAATAAATACAATAAGTTTGCGTATTTTATTTTACGACTACAATATTCATCACGTATTTATTCTGAAATAATTTTTGTAAGAATCACATTGAACTATTTCTGTATTTCATAACATTTTCAAGTTAATTGATTATTTAGATTAAAATTAATTCTCCTATTAAAGGATTGACTATCTCTGAATTAAAAAGTAAGATAATTTCAAAAATCTTACACAATTCTATGCAATATAAATTACCAAGAAATAAGAGATATTAACTTTTAAATAAATGTCCCATATAAAGTAATTTCAACTAAGATGAAAAGAAAAAAAGGAAGACTGAGAATTAGATTAAATTCAAAAGCAATAGTAAATATAGTAAGCATTTTATTTTATAAATCATATTTCCAAATTTTTTTTAATTATTTACCTTTCCCACAAATTTGAAATTTTGCATCATAAATTTCAATCAATTAAATAAAAATCTTGAAACAGTGATATAAATTGGAAGTTTTGTCAACATTTTCTTAATTAAATGCTTTTAAATGAAACTTTTTGGTAAATATTCCCTTCAAGTAGAATGTTCTATGAAACTATTGGTTTAAGTTTTCTATTGTAAGGAATTATTGAGTATTCTTTTGTTTCCTGTATGTGTCCATTAGTAAAATATAAGTATAGCTATTATTTCTTCTTGCTGAAAAAAGATATCTTCTCAGAAAGCTTATGAGCTGAAGCAATAAATCATTCCCGCTTTCTTTCATTTTTTATAAAATTTGTTTCGCAGTATAAGAAAAGAAAATATTTATTTTTAGAAAGTTGGGGCATTATCCGTCTACATAAGTAATGAAATATATCGCAATCTGGAATATTAGACCCTTTATCTTTTAAGATTTTTTTTTTTTTTTTTTTTTTTTTTTTTGTGTGGAGTAAAACGCAATCCGGGAGAAAATAACTGAGTCACAGCTGCTAATAAATTTGATTTGACTGTTCGGAGATAGCCTCGAATAATCTCCTCTATAAATCAAAATAGGATAGCAATGAAATTTCGGAAGAGCTTTTGACAGTCAAATATCATTTGCAGGAACAAGAGTCTTCGTGTGTCGTTTACAAAAGTCCTCGATTAAAATATTCATATTATATAAAATTTAGGAGAAACAGTTTCATTTATTATTGGAAAGAAATCAAAAGACAATGATAATTAATAATAACGACTAAAAATATTGAAAACGCAAGACGGAATGTTTTAATGTATATGCTTTTACAACGAATTTTAAGCTAAGTGGTATTTATATTAGAAAAATCTGCATAATACTCAAAGGATGATTCATGAGGAATATTTGTACTTGAGCATGTGAGAAGCTTTTTATTTTAAAATTCCATTCCTCTGTACAAAATTACACCGATATAAAATAAATTTTAGAATTTTCTTTCTATCATTTACGGTTTCAGCTGTTCATTTTCATCGATAGTCACTGAATGCAAAAAATAACTTAATCGAAATAGCTCGAGTCATAATCAAGTAACAAAATGTTTACTACATGTCTACTCTTTTCTTAAATGTAAACTCATTTCTTCCCATTTTTTTTTTTATTTATTTTCATTTAGTAATACAGAAACTTCTTAAAGGATTCTCAATTTTTACATGTTATTCCCACATAAAAAGCTTATTTTTTTAAGACTAAGCGGTACATTTTAAATTATTTTCATTTTGTGGTTTGAATGGTGTATGCTTATAAATATCTTTTATGCAAATATTCAAGAAATTTTTCATCAAATCCTTGCGAAAAAAATATCAACATAAACATTATTTTTTAAAACGCAATAATATATTTTAAACAATAACATTTAGTTATGGTAACAAATGATAAAATTAAATAAAACAGATTGCTTTCTTATAAGGCCCCAAATTACCTACACCATTACTTATGTAATATTGTTATGTCACATTTAAGTAATTATTTATTAAAGTATCCTATTATGAAAATTACATCAATGATTATGTCAAATATTTATATATTTATTAAATTATTTTTGATGGGACGAGTACTCCCACAAACAAAATGATAAAAATTTTGCTAATCAAGAATTTTGGCTTCTGTTTTATAATGACATAAGAACAAATTTATAACTTTATTCATTTTTATTCTATATGAAAATAATTACTTTCTCTTTTATATATTGCCTTACCGATCTTCTGATAAATGTATTTTAATCATCAGAAAAAACTTTCGATTTTACTGATGATTAAAATAAAAATTCTAATTACAATTTTTTTATGATACAATTTACTTACTGTTCAAAATACTGAAATGTAAACAACACTTTCTTTTTATCATGATAAAGGACATATTTTATTTGATTATTAAATACATGTATTTTGGAAATTAGGACTTAAAAACATCGCAAATAATAATAATAATATACAGCGAAGACATCTTACTAAATATTTATTTAACATTTAAATAGTTTGGTAAACAGAATTACATTTTTGAGACTCATTAAATAAATGAATATTTGCAAAGCACATTTTTGAACAAGTAAACAAACTAATAGAAAAAATAAGAAAAATTAACATTTTAAACAACAAACGATTAATATATATTGCGCATATTTTTTCATTTTAACAATCAAAGATCAATCGTTAAATCTTAAGTAAATGCTATATCATCCATGCCAAAATTAATTTCTATGTTTATGTTTAATAATTTTTCACAGTAATTAAAGAGAGATAATAATTATAGTATATAATTTTCTTTATGTTTCCTATTCCATTAAACATCACAGCAAATTTCTTTGAATCTTCACACCCGTCTTTAAATTATGACATAAAACAGTCTTTACTAAAAGGACAATGATAATTCCTTAAATAAAAGTATTAATTAGGCATTCATTTAACACTTAAGCTTGTAAGGTTAATTGATTCTTTACTAAATTGAAGTCACAAATGCAAATAAGGCTTATGTATATTAATTAATAATGGCTTAATTCTTCTCCAGCTATTGAAGTGACTACATTGTATAGATATTTGAAATATTGATCTCGTTACTAGACAAAGAATTAGGCAGCGATATATCTTTTGCAAATTCTCACAATGAAATTCGCGGAATTTGCAGCCTAATACTTCTGATACCTATTAATTAAAGCTAAAACTGAGTACGAAATGATAAATACGGAAAAATTCAGAATATTTTGGGTTATAGTGTCTCTAAAATTTATAAATAGCATAAACAAGATCACATAAATGACAATTCACATTTTAAATAAAATTATATTTGTCGATTTCTTTTTCTTTTCGAATTTTATTTTCTGTATTAGAATGCTATATAAGAAATATTTTGTCAGCATAAAATAATACTAATAAACAGAAATATTTAAATATCATATAAAGAGAAAATAAGATTTCATTTGGCTAACTAAACACAGTTTGAGAATATTTCAAATTCCTGATAATAACTTAAATAATTACATAAGAGGGTTGCCAAAGCTATAGGAACACCCTAAATTTATAATAAACCCTGGTAAAAATCCTAGAAGAAAAAGATGTAGAACCAAGTTTGCCAAGTAATACATCTTTATCGCCTATGAATCACGAAAGATCGACTCATACAAGTGTTGAATAGAGTTAAGAGGAATATTGCTCCTTTCTTTAAGATGGTATATATTGAGAAATTTCTAGAAGATATAATGGTTGAGGATATCGACTCAGTATTAAAAGTTCTGAAAAAAACCATAAGTATGATGAATGCGCGGATCAAAGTAAATGTCTAAATTCATTATCTTTTTCATTTACAGTGATTGAACAAATCCCACTAAATGGATAGGTGCATTATAATTCAGGAAAATTCTATCTCCAGAAGGAAAAAAAGTTTGCATCATAGGGTGGACTTGGTGAGCTAAAATTCTTTATATTTCTTCTCAGTGAACCTTACTTTCTGGGTTACCATTGGTTTAACAGAAAAAAAGGTACGGCTGCTCATACCATGACAGATACACCTTCATGCTTGAAAATTGGAAGGAGATAATCACTATTATACGCATGTGCAAGAGCTTCAATGTATCCCTATGCAAATGTGTACCCCTTCCTATTTTAACAGATAGTGAGAGATGATTCATTATATCATATTCCTCCCTAGAAAAGGCTAATGTCTTGAAGTCATTGTAAGGCATTTTAGTGTCCACCACGTAAATTGCTATCCGAGAGAGCTTTTTATAGAAAATGGGCCATATACAAATGTCACAAGGGATAAAACCACGTGTCGCCAGGGATGTTGCAAGAAATTTCGGTGAAGTCCCAAGCAATCACTCCGACAAATATACAAGTAGAAAGCAGAAGCACAGCTTCAAATAACCTGTTAATCAAAAAGAGGGTGAGATCCAGCCTGGAATTTTTTACTCTGAAGAGAAGCTTCCTACCACTGAGTTAAGGTATGCCTTACTTTTTTCCATTTACCACTAAACCAGATTTTATGAGTGATAACACAATGTATGATGTTTAACATTAACATCTCCGTCAAGTTCCATGGGAATTGTTGCTCTGCAGTAACTGTTCTGTTCATGAAGGTACCTTCTAGCTATAATCATTCCATTAGAATATCCACTAGAATATCCAGATGCTGATGGAGTTCTGCGATTTATTTTGCTGCAAATTTTTACTCTTTAAACGTTACAATGAGCTTCATTACTAATCGGCCATTTTCGCTGAGCTTCGCTTTCTGACTATTATTTTGCTTTGCCGAGTTTGTGTCTCTACGCTGTGAGGATGTTGCCATGCTATTAGGCATTGTACCAGTAGAAATATATAAAGGTTGGGATGTTTCGTGCACATTTTCCCCAAATGTACCTGCTCCTACAATTCGGCTTCTGAAAATCTGCTCCAACATTTTACGCTTTTAAAAAAGATCCAAGAATTACAGAACTTTAATAAAGAAACGATATACTATCAAAAAATATGTATTTCTAATTTTAAAAAGAAAAACTATTAGATATAATATTTTAATGCTTACAAAGCGCCCTCAAATATATGACTTTCATTTACAGGTGTTTCCATTATTTTAATAACCAAAAGTGTAACTTATTTATGAAGGATATATAAATTATTCTCTTATTCCTCTGATTCATACTTCAAAATTTCTAAAAATTTAATTTCCATACAAGTTTTAAATTTTATTAATTTCATAATTAAACCAAATGTTCAACCAAAATCTGAATGAATTATATTTATAAAAGTCTGAATTGTAAATCCAAAAGATTTGAAGCTATTATCACTTGAAAATTTTGTTGATAGGTGACGAATTTGTTTACTTCCTCATAGATTTCATTTGTGACTTGTAAGTTTCACATTGAATAATTACCGACATCTTGAACAATTCTGTGCACTTCTAAGTTACATCTACAGGGAGAAACGTATCAAACTTTCATCGGATTTCTTCCAAATTTATTTTTATTCTTCTGAGATGTTTTCTGTGCGTACTTTCAATACCTTAAAATTTTAATCAGTCGCTTGCTGTTTTAAAGCTATTTATTAACTTTAAAACAGCTATCTGAATGCAATAAAAACTTTAGTACAATAATAAAGAGATGAATAATGAAAACTATATTGAAATATTCTATTTTTTATGACTAGTGATTACTTTAAAAGACTTCTAAGCCTTAGTAATAGTATATTTCGGTGCAAACAATGCATCAAAATTATGAAAACATAATTTCCAAAAATGACAAAGACATTGATACTTACTTTTTTTTCCATTGTTTCCTCCTAATTTTTTTCCTTATTCTTTTTTTTCATGATTTTAATTTTAATATTAATTAAGAGCTCATAAATATTTTAAAGATTTTCTGTTATTAATATGTATTGTTCATACTTTTTATTTTGTAGTTGCATTCATTTTTGTAATATTAACAATTTATTTTTTTCAACTTTTTTTCCTGACCTATTGGACTTTTGTATTTAAAGCTCTAATAAATTCCTCAAAAAATATTGTTCCAAGAGCTTAAAGAAACTATTAAGCTTGAAAATTATCACATTTTTACAAATTTTCGCAATTAATTATTTATTACACATTATTACAAATTTTTCGCAAATTTTCGCAATCGGGAAAAATTAACTAATAATTATTATAATATATACGTATTTAAGTTTGGAATAAGTCAATAATATAAAAACTAGCGAAATAAATATCAATTAATATAAAATACATTCGTATTTAAGAATTCAAATTTTAAAATATTGTAGTGTTATGGGCTGATATATTATATTTCCTCTAAATACGTTATACATGTTGATGTGAATACGTATAAGAACTGTATTTTAACTTTGGATATTAAAAATGATCAAGTCTGCATTATCCTGCTTTAAATATAATAATATATAAAATACATTTTTACGTGAAGTATTGTTTATACGCCTTAATAAATTATCAATATAGTAACGACATAAAAATAAATGCACAAGTGAATTACATATAGCTTTTATTTTTTACATCAGTAAAAATGCCCAATAGTAAAATTCTTAAAATGTGTTAATTTAGTTTCAGATATATACTTAGTAAAATACATTAGTAAAGTGATATTTGTTGGGTTGAGTTAATAATTAAAAAATGAAAATTATTTCTTCAGA
>JAPDSC010011920.1:0-17293 GCA_026290005.1 Latrodectus geometricus | reverse complement strand
TCCGAATACATTTCTAGTATTATTAAATTAAATATTTTGAAATTCAAAAACACCTATGCATTTGAAATGAAATGAATTCAATTATGCATTCAATTCCATATTAACAAATAATTTACTTTTTCAATAATTCTTTCCATGTTTTGATGGTTAAACCAAATATGTCTTATGTCTAATTCATTAAATCTTTTCGAAAAAAGTTTTAATCTAAAAATTAAAAGGATTATCAATATAATAGCAATAAACAAAAAATTCTAAAAAAGATTTTTGATTATTATTACTTGAAATTTTAATAAAAATTTGATTTTAATTTAGCTAAAACATTTTCATTATATAAACTGATATTTTATTAAAACTGATCAATTTGATATTAAAAATATGTGAAGCAATTGTTATGTGGGTGTTTTTAATGGACAACTTTATTCAGATATAACAGATAAACATTTGAATGTAGATTATTTTGATAGAAATTTGAATTTGCCGAGTATATATTTTCCTTGAAGAATTGAGAGAAAAAAACTATTACTATGCAAAATAATAATAACTATTACTAAACAAAAATATTACTATGCAAAACATTATTTAGCTATTTCCATTATATTTATTTCATTTTTGGCATTTAAAAATCAACTTTCAGAAAAATTTATTTCCGTTAACCCTTAAAACACAGCATATCTTCTTAAGATTTTAAATATTAATTAGCAGATTTTATTTTATCTCAAAAAATTATTCATAAAACCAAAAACTAAATATTTCAATGAATAATTTTTAGAAACACTTCTTAAAATCTTCATAGTTTGGCAGTATTGAAAAATAAGAGAAAAGTATATAAAAGTAAGAAAAATGTAATCAGTATTTATTTATCGTTTGGTTTAGTAATTTGATATCTTTAAGAATATTTTAGATAAATTCAAAAACTTTGACAGCTTACGTATATACAATCTAAATTAATTTGTAAAAAATTTTATTTCTGAAAAGTTAAAATCATTTGCTACCAAAATTTTAGAAACATATTTATTTACATATGAATCGTTTTTATTTCTAATGGCGGGCACCATTGAGCAAATAAGTACATTAACCCATTTGCTGGAACAAGGGCGGAAACTGCTACTCGTTTTATCGTTACCAGGTGGGCACCTGTGAACCAAATCACGGAGGTACGAGTAGCATCACCCACGCAACACCACCACAAACCCGTTTGTAGGACGAGTCACATTAATCCATCATCAGAGGAAAGGACAAGAAACAGAGAGAGAGAGAGAGAAAGTACATCCATGCCTGAGCCGGGATTCGAACCCAGGTCCTCCCCATAGTAGTCAGTTACGCTAACCACTAGACAGGTTGGGCGGCACATATGAATCTGTTTTTAATGAAATTAAATACATAACATAAGCCTATAAAATTTATACACTCTGTGGCACGACAGCCCATGTAAGTGGCAATATCTGTTTTCATAACCTAACGTCCTGGGGGGTTGAGAAGCATATGTCTCTGTTAGGTGGTCAGACTAACGAAAAAAAAAAACAGTGCTTAGTTCCCAAGCATGCTTGTTGTTCAATTTTATCGATCCTCTGAAGGGTTGAAAGGCTGAGTCTACCTTTCTCAGTCTCAGGATGGAACCTCGGACTTAGCACCGAAGAGGGGCATCTCATGAAATCAGTTATAATTTAAGAAGCATACACAATTTTACTCATACAATTACGGTATTTTAAAAATAAAAACAAATATTACACAGGAAATTATAAAAACAACGAATTTCAGGAGAAATCCAATAACTATTTGGTTATTTATGTGTTATGGATGTTGTTTTTGAACAAAATAAAAACGATCATGAGATACGAAAATATCCTCAGTGTAAATTTTAACAAGTATTTCTGGTTTTCACAGTAAAAAAACTAAACAAAAAAACCAACTTTATGTTGAGGGTTTTACATTTTCTATTTAAAATTGAAAATCAATCCTTAGCACATATACTCTTTCTTAATTATATGAAAGAACATGCATTCTAAAATATAAAATATTTGTAATAAGTATGTCATGATAAATACAATGTTAGTTTTGTAAAAATAATTATTTAGAAATCAATACTTTTTGAATGGAAATACAAAGCATAAATTTATAGCAAAAAAATAACCTAAAAAGTTAACTAAAATTAAAAAGATATTAAATTGTAAAGGGAAATATACGCTAGAAAAATTTTATTTACTTTAAATTTTTATGTGTGCTATCAGTCATGTTTGTGAATTTACTTTTAGATATCTTTTCAAAAGAACGTTTCGTTCGCCTGGTAAAATATTCTAAAGAAACAGAAATTCAATCCTATATGTTCAAAACATGACTGAATTATAAATGTTGTTTTCTTATGTTTATAAATAAGAAATAAATGCTTATAGAATATAAAATAATGCATATTTATACATGGAACAATCTTTCGGATCAGTACAATTTCAATAATATTTTCAATATTAATTTAGTTAAATAAAAAAGGCTACTCCCAAAATTTTCTTCATCAATATGTTTCTGATTTTATCTTTTGAAACTTAAGATTTATAAATTATACTTATTTAAACTTTTCCTTACGAAAACTGAAATTGAATGCAGTAATTTATTTTTATTCATGAATAAATGTCTTCAATAAGTTGTAGAAACTTATCAATAAATAATAGAAAAATATGTCATTCAAAAATTTTAAAATTATAATAGCTTTTATTTATGTTTGAATTTTCTTTCGTATTTTAATAGAACTTAAATTGCATAAAAATATTACGCACATTTTTATTATTTATACCTATATATGTGAATGAAAATAAATCAAGTGAATATAATAGACACATTTTAAATACCAATTTCCACGTAAATTTGATAAATCCTCTTTAATTTAGTTTAAAATCTATGATACTCAATCTGAATTTATTTAAAGTTAAAACTGAATCATCAAAAAAGACTTGAAGAAATAAAATCAACATGAATGGTATTAATATTCATATGAATTATCATTCACAATGAAAAATTTGTATGAAATTTCATTGAATAGATATTTATTTAGTTTAAAATCTTAGATCACATACAAATGAATTTTTCACTACCGAAATATTTACTATTGAAATATTGGATCAAGAAGTTATTAATTTTGATGCACGCAAAAGAGTCAATGCATGTTTTAATTGCAATATGTAATTTTCATAAAAACGAAAGGGGAATAAGGTAAATGAGCTGTTATATCAGCCTAACAAGTAGGTTGCATAAATTATTTTCTCAAGTCATTTATGTTTGGATAGAAATTATTGTGCAGTTGAATTAAAAGTAAGAATCAAAGTTTTCTCTTGTTAAACTGCTCACTTCAAACCTAAAAGCTTTCTGAAAAGGAACAAATAATTATCAAGATATTCAATTGTAATAAATATGAGAGCATTGGTGTAATGCTTGAAACGTTTGATCATTGTAAAATAATGCTTCTAACATAATCATTATCACATTGTTCACAGTATTTAGCCTATGGTTTTTGTCACACAAGAAGTAAAATAAATCAATGAAGTTTAAAAAACTATCTGGATACTAATTGTTTCATTCCTGAAGGTAATTTCCAGCCACCAATCAATTACTCCCATCTTAAAGAAGTTTTATTATTGCAGAATACTAAGCATGTTTTATTTGAAATTGATTATTTATATCTTAGTCTTTAAACTTATTTTTTCATTAGATTTCTTGAAATTATTTTTCCTTTTAATCTTTAATTTAATTTAATATTTAAATTCTAGGTTACATTTCTGACTCAACTAACGTATGGTAACTAGTTATTAGCTAAAATAAGATTTTCTTTAGAAATGTTCACTAAGAATACAATTTGATAAATATTCCATTTCTATTTTACCAAAAAATATGTAATTACCATAAATTTTTTTTCTTCTTATATTTTAATTTTTTAAGCTATATTTTAGAATATATACGATTTCAGATTCGTTAAAAATTTTGTTAACCTGATGATTTTTGTTCTATGAATGCAGAATTATGTATTTTTGAAATTAAAACTGTGATATAACCATTATTATTAATCCAAATATTGTCTTCAAATATGCTATTTAACATTCCTAAAAAATAAATATTTAAATTTTTTATTAAAAGTACACTTATGTTTACATTTTTTATACGGACATTTCATTTGCAATTAGTATAAAAATAAAATGTAGCTTATAAGTTTTAAACCAAATTTTTCTTGTGAAAAATAGTAAGAACGGGTATAAGAATTCTAATGACCAATCGGTAGCTGAATAGTTAGAAACCAGAGTTTCGGTTTAACAGTTCGTATATTCGATCCCTATATAGGTTAGATTTATTGTAGTGGTTCGGAATCCACTTTAAACTGTAAGTCCCTGCCTAATTAGTCACGAGTGCAAAAAATACACCATTGGAGTCCAATAAATTAAAGCACATCAGTTATTTGAATTATGTTAATGATTAACGAAATGCAAAAGAATAATGATAAAAAGTGTGCTAAGTACAATAATACAATAAAATTGTTTTATAGAAAACTATTATTTACTATGAGAAATAAGAGCTAATGAAAATTTATATTCTGGAAAAAAAACTGGTCAATATTCTTAATCCCATTTAATTCGTAGTATGATTCGAACGATTAGAAATAAATAAGAAAACCTAAATATAAAAGTTTTCAAATAGTCAATAATTTTTTAATAATTAGTGACTATTGAATATGAATTTAATCAAATTATATAATTATTATTAAATATACTTCTACAAAAATGAGTTGTATAATTTTACCATGTATACATTTTCGTATTTTTGAAGATTTATTTAAACTTTTATTTATGTTTATAAGTGAAAGCATCCAATACTTTAACTCAAGGCACTCTGAAAGAGAAAATAAATATAAACACTTCAAGCAGTTTCACATATATAATACCTTTATTTCATTAAGCTCATCACACAGTTCACAAAGCATTAATTACAGATTGTGCAAAAGTGTACTCATTTGCTTAGTAATGGAGTTAAATGGAGATTGTTAATTATAAAAGTAAGTATATTCTCCGAGTGCTAATAAAGGAAAGATGATGAATGGTTGCAGCTTGAATAAATTAAAATATGCAAATGAGAATGTTATGAATTTGTTGACACATGTGTTTTGTAGCTTATTAAGAAATCAATATGTTTCTTCCCCTTGAATATTAGAATTTATTGTGTGAAAAATTCATTTACAAGTTACACACTGTGTAACTGCAACTGTTTACAATACTTAATCAGAAATTTTTAATTAGGAAAAAGAATAATATATTTCGAAACATAATTGATTAAATTAAAAATATCCCAAACAAGACATTTATAACCTGTAGAATTCATAAATAATTATTTTTAGTTATAAATTAAAAGATAATTAATATTAGGATTTATTATTTCATGAAGTATATTACTGTAAAGGAATTATTTTATTAAGATTTTAGTGACAAGAAGAATTATGATATGATGAAATGGCAACAGCTGTAAAAAACGGAAGTACAATTCCACCTACCATGTAGTGAGATTAAAAAATGCGGTGTTTTGGGATGAAATGTTAAAATTTATGAACTCTCTATAGACAGTTCATAAAGTTTAACATTTATTAATGTATAAATTTGCAACTATTCTTGCATTTTGCTTTGCTGTTGAGTATATTAAAATAAATAATTTTCAGAGCTTGATGGCATTGTTCGACTCCAAAAATGATTTTTTACTTATGAATTTATTGTAATATAAGTAGTTTAAGGAAATTAAAAATTAATTTTATAAATGGAATCAATTAAACTAATAATAGAAGTATTTAAATATTAATAGAACTAATGACTAAACAATTGATTTTTAATTTAGATATTCTCAAAACACGAAACAAAGATCTCTAAATATATGATGATTGATATAGGTAAGGATCCATCAGATGTTTTAGTGATTTTTATAAAATCTTAATTTATTTATTAATTTAACAGATTAATTATGAATTAAGGAAAGAAAGACATTTTTGTCTCTGTGAGTTTTATTTTGTATATAGTAAAAGAAGCACAATTTAACTTACCATTAACTAAAATATTATAGTTCCATTCAATTCAGTTTTTATATTATCTTCAAAATAATTTATAGATTTTGTAAATTTAAAATGAATCGAATGTTTAACCGAAAGTTGTTTCCCTAAAAGAAAATGAAAAGAAATATTAACATTTTTACCAACTTTAAGAAATCTGAATTTTATGAGCATGTTTTAAATATTCTGTGAGGAAAGAAATTTATAATTTCTTCTATTTAAAGCTGCTAAAAATGTCCTCATGAGAATATTTCATGAAAGTAATCACGCCGAGCAAATCAGCTGTAAACTAACTGCCTAATCATCAATAGTTGTCATCAATAGTTGTCATCAATAGTTTAGAAGGTATTAAATGCAATCTATAATGGCAAGAATGTAGGATTATTCCAAATTGTCATCTCTGGATTTTTAATTCATTTTCAAAACTTAAAATGTTATTATTCAAGATCGGGAAAAGATTATGGGATTTCTATAATACACACCAAAACAAAAACGAATTTTTAATATTAAAAATTAAAGGAATCCTTCCAGAATAATTTTGTTAATTAGAATATTATTATATTGATTCTTCTTATGCAAAGTTTGAAAAGAGTTTTGTCAACGACCATGCACCACAAAACCATTTAAATTAAATAATTCAGGGTTTTAAGATATATGAAATAAACTAATCCCCCTATTACTGTAAATAAAAATGAATTTTTAAAGCAAATAATTTTTTTAGAGTGATCAATACACATTGATGAATATTTTTTCATATGCTAAATTGAATATATTATCCGAATTTTTAAAAAATTCTTTTATTCATGCCTACATTATGTGCTTTCAGAAGCAAAGGAGATACACCAATCCAAGATAGTTTAAAAAAACAAAACTAACATTAATTTTGTTGTTGATTTTAAATAATACTCTAAATGCTTAATCATTTTGACTTTTAATCCAATAATATAGACATTCCAATTTATATATTCTTATAAGAATTAAGATATGATTATAAAAATTGAAATGTGTATATCATTGGTGCAAAAACTTAAATTATAAAAAATTTAAAGCATTTTTTATGCAGCAACAATAAAATTTACGTTAATTAAATTTGAAGCTATCTGTGACTAGGTATAAAAACTTTAACCGGTTCAATGTTATTTCGAAATGTCTGAGTTTGGCTTTCTTAAATTTTCTATACTTGCTTTGTTGAAGCAAGATTTAATAAACTGAATAGCAGTTGAGAAGAAATATGTCCTTGTAAAAATAGTGTATGTATTGCGCAGTATGCCTTTTTGCTTAAAGATAATATGGCACAGACAAATTGCATTGGCAGCAAAGTATTGCCAATGTATTTGAGAGCAGCATTGCACCTTAAGATCTCGGTTATCCCATCAAATCACTACCAATCATACAAACTTATTGTCATGGTAACATGTTGATTTATAGCAAACGCTTGACGGAAATTTCCTTGTGTCAATAAAAGTAATCAATTGTCATTGGCACAGAATTAAGGAAGATTTGTCTTTAAAGACTGCATTTTTCCAATTAGACACTGTTCAGACACAAGTGGTGTGAAACATTTTAATAAAAGAGTTATAAGTTTAAAGTGGAAACTGACTCTTATATTCCTTCGAATTGGAGTACGTCAGAACATCCAGTATGATAAAATTATCACGTTAAACTTATAAAGAACATTGACGTCTTAAAAGTTATAAAAGGTTAAAGTTGATTGAAATGATGTTGTATTATTCCAGGAAAAATGATAAACACGTTGAATGTAGAATTCCAAAATTATGTAATTCTAAAGGAAAACTGAAAATTTTTAAATTTTAAGCGAACAAAATGCTTAGCCTTCAAATTCTGACGATTATACAAAAACTCATTTAAATGCTACTAAAGAACTGTCACTTATTTACATTAATAAATGTAAAATTTGAAAGTAATTTTGAAGAGAAGTGCAATATTTTATAGATAAGAAGTGTTGTTATTATCAAGCAGCTGAATACGCATTGCCATGAATAGAATGTAGATGTCCGGAATCAAAAAATTCTAATGAAATAAAAAATCAAACAAATCACTAAAATTGCTTTTATAGCAATTTGATATGAGGCTTTGAATTATTTCAAGAAGATTAACTGCTAAAATGTGATTTAATGTGACTTCAGTTTGTAGTTACGTATATTAAATTTATTCAGCCTTATTTATTTAAATTAAATATCAATTTAAACTATCATTATATATTAAACTGATCAAAATATAGTTTTAAAATACCTCAATGAAAACATAATTATGCAAACTAGATTTTACTAAAATATTATAAATACATGACAATATAATTATGGCAATTTTGAATCACAATACTTTAAGTTTTCAATTTCAAAATTGAAATTTTAAGTTTTCAGGCAATATAAGTAATTTTCATTTTATTTCATTATAATCAATAATCATATAATTTTATTTATTGAAAAATATAATAAGTTTGTTAACTATTAATGAAAATAGTTTCTCTATATGATTGTATACATTTCTCATAAAGTTTAATGAATGATTTCAAGGTTGTTGTTACTTATGACGCTTGGCGAAACTAAGCACCTCCTTCAGGGACTGGGAGAATGGTAGCTCCTATGAGGGTGGAAGTACAATTTTGGCTCATAGATGGCAGCACCGTTATGGATCTTCCAATTTAGAATTACAAGCCAGAGAAGATTAACTCCTAACACCTTCAGAGATATTAATTTGGAATAGGAACATGGAGGACATTGCGATCATGACATATTTTAAGGCCCCAGTCACCATTAGTGAACACGATGGATCTTCGGATACTCCGGGATTCGAACTTATTACCTTCCAGTTACGAGAAAGACACCCTAAGTTAATAAGCATTATTAACAAAATTAGGAAATAGAAAAAATGATAAAATTACTATTTTTATCGTAATAGCTGTCATAAAAAATAGACATTTTTTTTAATTCTTTTTTTTTTTCTTTCTTGTTAAGATAGAATGTTTCAGACAAACAATGAAAGCACTTTTTAATTACTATGACAAGTTCAGATGTAACTTTTGTTTTAGGTAATACTTAAGGAAAAAAAATACAAGAGAGTTTTGTCCGTTAAAATGAAAACTTTTGCAGTTAATAGTGAATTTTAATTTACGTTTGAGAAGTAAAATGCGTGAAAATCTTCTATCAAAAATGTTAGTATTCGCGAAAACGTTAATGCCTTTCGTCGAAAGATGTATAGAAAGTTAATATTAATGCGCCATATATTTGAAAACAGCTGTCTGAATGTAAACAAACAAAATTCTGCACAGAGTACAGAGTCAGCCACTTTAATTATACCCTATTTTGTCTTCGAAATATTATGTGAGTCACGATCTTGCAATTGAGAAAATATGAAACAGAACTTTGAAGTGCACGCACAAAACATAAAAACATTAATAAAAAGGGAGCATAAGTAACAGATTTTGTTTAAAACTCTACTGTAGACATTTTTTTCTTTTATTTCTTTTTTTTTTATTGATAGCACATTAAGGTATATTTGGAAATATTTGTGGCACGTGTAAATAACAAAATTGTAAAATTGGATGGTTGGTTTAGTGGTTGATATACTGTGAGATTTTAAGCAATAATGAAAAAGGCTATTGTCTCTATTTTTTCTAAACTTTAAATTCTGTTCAAAATATATCCAGTGAAAAGCAGAATTTTGAAAATATCATACCAGACCAGTTTTTCACCAGTTTGTAGACATTCCTTAAAAATCAATTTATTTACTAATAAACCAACATTCCTAAGTTTGTTTTTTAACTTCTATAATTGTTACAATAAAATAAAACAATCTATATCATCGCATAATCAAATTTCCAATTTTATTTATAACCAACTTTATTTTTAGTATGAAATGACGGAGAAGGCTGCAATAATTCATTCGTGTAATAAATCTATCGAATAAACTATTCTCCTAATGGAAATAAATATTCACATATTTGATACACTCTGATATATTTCCAATAATATTGGTATATTAGGAGTCGCTATATTTAGATCATTATATTTACCGGCGAAATCTAAGGAAAATATATATCTGTTTCTGTCACTGATTTTCCTATTTTATCGGTCGTCTCGTTAATCATAATATCCTTGTGACTGGAACCCGGATGAGAGGATTCGAAATCTTGTTGCTTGAACTAATTTATTTCTTAAGCAAAGAAAATCTTTTGGTGTTCATATAACATATTTAAATGGCACAAGAACAGATATACAATACGTGAAATGTAGTTCAGTATCCTGAAAACTATTAAGTCCTCAATTCTCTAGCCTTAATAGTTTTCAGTTTATGTCTAGAACATTTAATGTGAAAATTGAATTTATATTATTAATTCTGAATCTAATGGCCTGATATGTAAAGCAGGCAGCAACTTCTGTGATGTTAATGGATTTAGCAGCTCCAGTTAAAATTTATTTATTGGGAGCGTTAGGATTTTCTAAGCGTATGTGTATTTTCACTTTTTTATGATATTGGTACACACTTATTTACGTGTGCACCAAAGCAATTTTTTTCCCCAGCAAACCAAAGATTAAAAAGTATTTTCTTTTTTCAGATGACAATCTCTTCGCCGGTTAGCGTGATTTTCGAATCTATGCAGAAAATTTATTTATTCAAGATTTGAATCACCTGTAACAAACTGATTTAAATCTAGAAGCTGATATTTTTTACTAATATTTATTGATTAATTTGAAGGGACCAGAAAACGTTACAAAAGTTCGACAATGTATGCAGTTAAAATTGAAGATAAGTGTTCAATTCTGCTTGGCTTTCATTGGTGCATCCTTTCGGCAATCATAGTTAATGTTGATGCGGAGATATGGACTTGGCATATATTTTTCAAAGTTTGCTACTAATATTTCTTATTCTTCTAACTGAAAATGTTTTTCCTAATATCTTCTTACAAAATCTTTGGTAGATTTTGATAGCTTTTTTTACCTCTGGTTTTAAAGTTTCTAAATAACTTTACAGCTTACTTCAAACAATAATTTATTAAACAAGATTTTTTTTTTTTTTTTTTTTTTTGCAGAATATGTAGATTGGCATTCAGGGATTTCCATTTTTAAGTGTTTTTAATCTGAATGGATGAGGTCACATTTATATATCCATCAGTTTCTTTAACTTCTGTTTTAAATATGAGGGATTCATAGTCTTAGAATTTAAGTTAAACGAATGAAATGATTATTTCGAAGTAATCACACTATAAGTTTAAGCAGTTTTTTTATTTCACAAATTCCATAAACTTAATAAAACAACAATTAGAATTAGTGTCAATTGTAACTGGATAATGGAATACCAAATTCTAAAATAGCCGAATAATCCGATTCAAAGAGATGTTTTTCAAGGACGTTGATATAACTATAAAAACCATTTTAAAATATATAATCCCTAAATTTTTATTATTTATTAAATAATTTCGTGTCACGTTTAATATTTGCATAACATATTGTGCTTCATAATCTTTTCCAGCAGTAAAAGAACTCTGAAATCCTCCTGTGTAAACAGGAAGAAATGCCTGCAAACGCGAAAACGATTTTCAGCATGCGATTTGTCAACAATACGAGATGCCGTTAACGTGGTTTATCCTTTTTTTGTGTAGGTGTTTTCTCCTTTTTCAAGTTTTCATTGTGAAGAAAATTCAATTTAACCTATATTTTCTTACATTTCAAATTTAAAATTCGAAATCTGAAATTGAAATTTGAGTGTTAGAGACAAGATTCCTCTTGTCCCTAACACTAAGTGGTAGTTGAGATACATTTGTTAATATTCTCATATAAAAAAAATTACCTAAAAATGTATTTAAATAACATGCTGTACAATCAAACCTATAAAAATTCCTAATATTTTTAAATAAAATCTCCTATTGAAGAGATTTGTAATATCTTGTATAGAATCCAGCGAAATAGATTAAATTCAGATTAAAATGAAATAGGAATTAATAAAACATATTGATCATGTTAAAATATGAATTAATTAATGAAATATTGTTAATGGTATTTTTATGCATGGTAGGATGCTTAAATATCAAATATAAACAAATTTATGAGGAAAAAATTGAACAATAATTACTTCCAGCATTTGAGTGAGTCCTTAAACTCTGATCTAGGCATATAAAATTTTTAAATTTGTGTGTGTAACATTTGACCAAATACATCGTAAATTAGATTGCTTTTGTGTATCTAATATAATGATAGTGCTATTAATTTGTATTAATTTACAACGTACTGGGAATTATCTAAGTTATCTATATATTGATATTTATTATGAAATTTTTAACAATAAAGTTATGGATTGTGGTAGAATAGATTACCAACATACTAAAAACTCTTACAAAAAAATTATATGTTTCAAAAACTATAATTTTAATTATTATTTATTTATTTTCAGTTATTGTATTGTAATTTTGAGCATATAAATTATTATATTGTAAATAATTACGTCACAAAAATAGATGATAAATAGAAATTAAAATGAGCAGTTGGATAAAAAATATGAAAATAATAAAAATAATTGGCATAAAAAGAAAATAAAACAATAATGAATAAAAAGTTTATTTTATCTCATTTGTGGAAATAACTATAACAAAGGAGAAAATGTACGAAAAATAAATTTGTATTATTTAGCTATGCGAAAAGTACAAAATATCACATAATTCCCCTTCCGTACATCATTTAACCAATAGAAATGTAAATGATATTGAAAGCAAATTAATATTTAAAAATAATCCACACAATTTCAAACATACAAATAATTTTGGATAATTTTAAGCAAAAGCTAGTAAATAATTGGCATTAATAATGTTGTGTAATATTCGTTAAAAATTATTTTGATAATAATTTATATTATTATAATTTTGAATAACTTCAAACAGAAATAAATAAATATTAAATATGATAGCAGGTATTCTGTTAGATCAACATGAAATTTAATTTAAGCAAAAATAATTTAATATTTCATCTTTTACTTTTGAAAGCAATCCTTTAAAATTTACTTATTTATTTTTCTTATAGTAATATGGTTAGAAAAGCAATTATAGAAATAATGATTTTTCAGGTACATTTTTGTATCATTCAGTATTTTATAACACAAATATATTATGAAAAATTAAAAATTAAAATAAATTTGATTTACTTGAGAAAAATATTTTATATGTCAATTTAAAAACCTTAAAATATAATTTTTTTAGAAATAAATTTACTTGAAACCATATATATTAATAATAAACTGGCCATTAATTGTATTGGAAATCAAATAAATTGATTTTAACTTGCTTGGTTTTCTTAGCATAATTAAAGAATGTTAATCTGTATATATTTATATAAACTCTTTTTTATACCATATCTTTATAATTTTCTTAAAATGAGATTTCCGCGTTTATATTTGAGTAATTTTCTTTGGATAATTAAAAAATTTACGCAGCCGGCAGGATTCGAACCTGCGCGGGAAAATCCCAATGGATTTCAAGTCCATCGCCTTAACCACTCGGCCACGACTGCTCAGAACAAGAGCAAACATATCATATCAACCGAGTACATTTTATCAAGATAAAATCTCTTGATTTTATTATCAACTTGGCGAACAGCCAAAATAATCAGTAACACGCTCTAACCTCTTTCTTCAAATGGAAAATTATTATTTTTTATTTTAAAATTTTAATAATATGCAATGAATTTTGTAGTATTTTGCCAAAATCACTTTATTTATTTCAAAATATAAAATTATGTAAGCACAAACACTTAAATATTGAAAGCAATAAAAGTTGAGCTTTTGTCTATTTTTCTTTCTCGCGTGCGTGTTTTATACATTTAATATAACTAAAAACACATAATATTTATTAGAGAACATTTGTCTAATGTCAAGCATTTTTTTTCTGGTGACTACAATCCTAGCTTTGAGTTTAACTTACAAGGTGCAATCAGTCATATTCACAGATATGCAAATTTATATAACAAAACTGAAATATCTTCGTAACTGCTGAAGGTCATAAAAACTACTGAAAATTTTATGTCCGAAAAAAAAAAAACATTATTATTATTTAAATTATACAATTTGCTGTTACATACAATTAACCATAGAAATGTTTTCAGATTTTAATAGTACTTCCTTAAGCAACATATTTTTAAATGAATATTACATGTGAAGTTTACTATAAAACTTATCATAAGAATAAGAATCAATGTTGCCGCGATAGCCTAGTTGGTTAAGACATCAGTCTAGTAATCGCAAGGTTATAGGTTCGATTTCCCACCGACTAAATACCGCCGTGCCCACTAATGGCAACTGGCGTACGTAAAATATGTTGTAGTCGCAATGTACTCCATGTTTCCATTACAAATTAATACATTTGGGGATGGTAGGAGACAGTCCTTGGATCTTAATACCTCTAAATTCGAAGAACCAGACGATGCTGCCATCTATGAGTTAAGGAGTTGTTCCTCCCTCGTGAGAGGGTGCTCTGTTGAAAAATGGAAGGCACTCCTTTCTGACTTCAGTTGCCCAGTCTCAGAAGGGCGGGCTTGGCTTCGCGAAGTGCCATAAGTAACAACAACATAAGAATAAACTTTATATTTATACAGAATCAGTTTGTTTAGACAATAATTTTATAAATAATTTGTAAAATTACTGTGTTAAATGTTAAATGTATTTAATGAACAAGTAGTTAAACCAAAATATGAGACATTCATAGAAATATTTACACTATTTACATTTTTATAACAATATATTGGAAAAGATTTTTCGTGGGAATATAGGCATTAAAGTTTCTAGATTACACGTAAAAAGTAAACCATAAAATTTATTTCAAAAGTGCAATGGTGGTCCATTAATAAGTGAGGTAATTATAACTATTTAAAATGAGACTACTACATGCTTGTGTGTTATTGTATAAGTGATGATTTTCATTTTGTAATATAAAGTTCCATGCCTATTGTATGATCAGAGATTAAGGTGATATGAGTGTAACAATGGATTTCTCGTCCAATCACGTCACCCATCTACTTGATGGGAGTAATATTGATTAATCAGGAAGGCAAAAGAAGCATGCCATCATCTTGCAAAGCAAGTCGAATAACGGCAGCGATACATGAACGACAGTTACCTTGTATGAAAACAAGCCATTGTATAATTTATAGGAATGGCAACACAAATAGGCCAGCTCCACGTACCAAAATAATACAAACCCTGTGGCGTAGTGGTAGCGCTTCCCTCTCCCAAAGCACTGGTCTGAAGTTCTGTCCTCAAACACGCCAACTAAACACACAAGTTTGTGTAATCTTGGAAATCACACGACTTTTCATCATGTAGGCCGTCTAAGGGAGAAACTAACGAATGGAAAACGAAAGGAAACATTGTTACCATTTACCATGAGGGTTAGAAGTTGAAGCAATTTCAGAATGTCTGACCATTGTTGTGTTCTTTATTGCAAGTCAAATTAAGTAGGAATTGGTTCATGTGTATTCTATTCAGATTTCTTAAAAAAGAAGTGAAGGAAAGTATGTGATTAAAAAAAATTCCACGAAAACATTTTTTTCACATAACTGAAGCTATAGTAAACGTAGCTACAACTTTGCTTTCAGATGTTGCAAAATGTCTTGACTTCCAAGTTTCAAACTGTTGCTTTAGAGTTCGGATTTTCACAGCCTCGACAAATGTCTGGCTTTATGTATCCTTGAACCAGAAAGAAAATTAAAAATTAAATGTATTCTAACTTTGTATTTAGAAAGATATGAGTAAGTTCCTGTTAGACTGTTTATCAATGATATCTTCTAACCTAACTGAAATGTTATTAGTCTTAACCTGTTTGCAGCTATTATTGATGACTTGACAGTTGATATTTCTCCTGACGGAATGAGGTACTTACATACATTGCTAGTTATTCTGTTTTTAGGCTTATATATTGCAACCTGTTTCTTCATGGCTCACTAAACATTGATGTAGAAGTTGGTGTAGAAATGCTAATTTCTCTTCTTGAAATAATTGAACATTCTGTTAATTTAAATACACTGATGGAAAAAAAATCCCAACACCAAGAAGCAGTGGTGCTAGCAAAACGAAATTTGGCAGGCGTGTTCATATATCTAAACGATGACGTCCATTCAAATTTTGCGCTCGGCGCATAAGCGTGACGTTAGTAGCGACACACGGAACATGCAAATCAGGTTTGCTTTAAAGACGCGCTGCAACGTTCCTGAGCGTTGTTTAGCGTCGAGATTTCATGTAGGAAGTTGATGCTAGTCCACAATGCCTTTAATAAGACGACGAAGCCATTATCAACAGCTCGCTGAGTTAGAACGATGTCATATAATAGGCTTACGAGAAGGTGGATTTTCTTTCCGCGAGATTGCAGAAAGGCTTGGCAGGAATGCATCCACTGTGAATGAATGTTGGTAGCAGTGGTCAAGGAAAGGCACTGGCTCAAGAAGACCGGGTTCCGGACAGTCACGTGGCACTACTGAGAGGGAAGACCGCCGTGTTCGGAATATGGCTGTAGCGAGTCGTACTGCGTCTACCGCAGAAATATCGTGGAGCAGTTGGCACCACAGTGGCACAACGAATTGTAACCAATCGGTTACTTCAAGGACAGCTCCGAGACAGACGTCCTGTAGCGTGCATTCTACTAGCGTGCAAACCACTGCCGTTTGCGACGTCAGTGGCGTTAGGCTAGAGCTCATTGGAGGACGGAGTGGAGATCTGTTGTGTTTTCTGATGAAAGCCGGTTCTGCCTTGGTGCCAGTGATGGTCATGTGTTGGTTAGGAAGAGGCCAGGTGAGCGGCTGCAGCCATCCTGTCTGCAGCCTAGACAAACTGGACCTACACCTGGAGTTATGGTCTGATTAACAACGATAGTTTTATGTTAAATCCTTTAAATATTTCTCTTAAATATTTTTGTGTTAAATTAATATTAATCAATTTGTCAGACAACTGTTTAAAAGAAAGTTGTTTGTGTGAATTTAACAAAATTTGCACTAATGGTAATTTATTTTTCTCTGTAAATATTCTAAAAGTTATTCAAATGTTTTCAAACATATATATTTGAGTTATTACTCAAAACTTGAAACAGAAAATATGTTTTCAATAAAAATGTGTTGAAAATAAACAAGTCTAACAATAAGACCATAAATTGTACTCATAGGAAACATTTTAAAAATTAGGCCTTAAAAATTATATATATATATATATATATATATATATATATATATATATATA
>JAPDSC010011918.1:0-13264 GCA_026290005.1 Latrodectus geometricus | reverse complement strand
GATGAAAATACATTCAGGTAAATTTTCTTACGTGACGTTAAAGTTATTCATAAATTGTTTAAACTGAAATGCATTTAAGAGTGTATGAAGGAAGAATTAATCATTAACACAGATTATCTTTATGTGTGTGTTTAAGATGAATACTTTATTAATTCAATTTAAATTGCATTAAATAGAAACCAATGTAATAACGAAAGGATGAATAAAAGGAATTATCAAATGAAAGTATGTGATATGCATTTTATTAAAAGTTAATGAAAATAGTTTTAAAAATTTTAAGTTGAAGGAAAAAAGAATAGATTTAAAATTGTTACTCTTCTGGTAATATATTATAAATTAATTTATAATAAAGTATTTTAAATGTAATGAGAAATAAAGTATTATAGTTTATAATAAAGTATTTTAACAGTAAATGAGAAATAAAGTATTATAGTTTATAATAAAGTATTTTAACAGTAAATGAGAAAAAAATTGTGTAGTGGATGAATTTGTTTATGTAATCAATATATAACACAAGAAAATAATATGGAATTTTCCATTTTATAAAAATATCACCAACAAAATGATAAACTGTAATTAAATAAAATTGTAAATAAATTAATTAGGTAAATAGTTATAAAATTTATTAATTAAGATTTGTTAAAAAACGCAGACCGTCCTAAATCATATTTTATAAATATTTTTAACAGTTTAAGAATACATAAACTATAAAAATATATCTTATAATATAACATATAAATTTTTTCAGGTAAGCTTTGGAAATTTTGAGAAATTTAAAAATTGAATAATGAAAATTTTGAAATTATTGCTGGTAATAACTAATTAATTTAGTATCAAATTCAACAAATATAAATAATATAATATTTTTTCATTGAAACGTAAAATATTTAGATATCCAATATTCATAATAAAACCTACCACTTTTTTTAAAATGAAGTCTAAAGAAATTTACGTGTTAGAGGAGATTTTTTTTTAATAATTTCAAATGGAAATTTTGTTGTATTGCGTATTTCTTCTAAAAGATCACATTCCGATGCAAAGAAAGATAATTTACTATTTATCTCAAAGCTTCTACAAATTAATCATTAATATCTTGAAAATATTCGTATCTAATTTCATATTCAATTAATAAGTAGAAAAATTATATACTGAAATTTAAAAATCAATATTAAGAAAATCTTTAGTAACAATATCATCAATGTAAATTAAAAAGTGTTACAAAATTCTTTCAAAAATTGATATATCGTTTATTAAAATTGCATATAAGAACGAAAGATGTGCTATTGAAATTATTTGATTTTTATACAAATTATTAGATAGATATAAAAATTTCTTAGATTGAATATTTGTTCTGTTAATTTGGAAAAAAAGAAATATTTTTGGAGATAAAATTGTTGATAACAGATTGAAAATGTTTTATTTTTTAATTTTTTCAAATGTATTAAATTTTTTTAAAAGTATTCATAAGTATTTTACTTACTAAAATGCTTTACTAATTGTACTAGATATCATATGAAAGTTTAGAATTATGTTTCATTATTGATGTGGCACTATTATCCGGGCTTTGACATTAAAATAATTGTCCTGTATATATTTACTTATTTGTCCTTATTGAATGATTGTGTATATATATACTTCATTAAATTATAAAAATTACAAATAATAATTAAATTGAATTATAAGATATTATGTGGGAATATAGTAAATATTTTCTAAAAAATGTGTATCATTGTTTAGTTAATTAAAATGATGTAGCACAAAAATTATCACATATATAATTAATCAAGAACAAAAAAGCTAATTATTTAATATTAAAATTTTTTACATTGGTCTCATTATAATTTTAGTATAACTTATCCAAAATTAAGCTGCCTTCATTTTAATAAACGGGAAACAGTAATTTCAAATCAATTAAATAGTGAAATTTCGGGTTGATTCAGAGAATATAATGTTTAGAGAACCTATTCTCGTTAAGTATTGAATAGAATAGAAATTGATTTTGCTCGTGTGTAGTACATAATATTATGAAAGCGATTATTGCTTTTATTAATTCTTGTACCTCAAATGTTTTTATTAATACTTAAAATTATTGAATAATCACTGTTTCTTTAGTGTGATCATTGATTTCTTGTGTAAATTTCAATTCATTGTTGCTAAAAATTACGAGGAAGTAAACTGCATTTATTCGTTTTCGTAAATGGATATAAGCAGTTGGAAACGTATCTCAATAATCAAACATACTATTTAACATAGATAAAATTATTTCATATATAAAGATATTTATTCATGTTAGATTGTTGCTAAAGGTATTCAGCAATAATAGAAATATTTCGGTTTCCGACGTGAACAACGTTCATTTATTTTAGATAAAATATCCTTATAGAAAACTTCCAATTTGTCAAACACGAACCTTAATTGAAATTATTTAAAAAATTTATAATTGAATGGCAATGTCATCGGTTTAATAAACTTCGGTACAAAAATTAAATTATTTACAAATTGTATGAATCATTATAAAAATCCATTTTTAGGTTAATAAATAAACAGACATTCCGTTAATGTCTATAACGGAATGAGAACATATAAATATAACTAGTATTTGAGCATTTTGTCTGTAAGTATCATGATATAATTTTTGAAATCATTTAGGACAATTTTATACAAAGAACATGTTTTCGACCATTTAAAATTATTTGAAATTTTTTTAATCAAATAAAGGTGATTATAATAAATATTTATTTTTCAAAAATTAATTTTTAATCAAATGTAGCCAAAATATTGTTGTAATCAACAATTCTAGTATTGTTGATTTAAATATTTGATTAAATATTTTTAAATGAAAACACTGTTTGTAATTTAATGTAAATTTATTTAAGCAATATCTATTACATATTGTTTTCTCTATTTATTGCAGTAAATAAACAAAAATAAATGTTTAAAACAGAAAGAGTGTTCCATTCATTTTCACCATCCTCCTGTGCTTAGAATTTATTATTCTCAAAATTAAAGTCATTTAGTTTTGTTGTTATTCAACTTTCGAAATACAAAATTTAAGACACCGTATTTAATGAACCAAAGTATTTGCATACATGAAAGGAAATTAGACTCTGTTTTAAACTAACAGAGAGAAAATTTAACGTAAAAGATCAATAACAAAGGGAAATACTTCGAAAACTGCTAAAAGCTATTAAATCGAGCTAAAATTACTTTGCTAATATACGAGCTTCCACACTGAATTCTAAATGACTGTTGAAAATAAAGAAAATATTGTTTTCCCTTGAGGGTGGTACATGATTAATAGCATGGAAAACTTACGGCTGAGGAGAACCAAGGCATATTAAACATTTCGTTAAATTACTGGTTTTCATTTACTAAGTTAAATAATATAATTATTAATTATTTTATAAGTTTTAAATTTTTCTGAAAATTTAAATATATATTTAATATTTGAAGTGTCCATTATTTATAAGAAAGCTTATTCTGATTATTATTGTTTTAAAAAAGTAATTTTATTTAACTCAATTATGAAAAATTATTTCAAACTTGTAATATTCATATAATTTTACTGTTACTTATTAATTATTATAGTATAATTTACTACACACTCTCTCTCTATCCTGACTTTCATATCTAAAAATATTTGTGTGAGTAATGATATTTTCCTGTAAATCCTTCTTAAAATGAAGGGGACCAAAAACGTAATAATGAGCAAAGAAAGCATGATGCGAGTGGCAAATAGTATAGTGGCAGTCTGTTTGAAGTCATTAACCAATCACATCCCATTAGAAATAGATTAAAAAACATCCTAGATAGTCTAACAACCAATCACTTTATGTACCATAGATTGTCGGTTGACCATAAATTGTGGTAGATTGTCGGTCGAACAGTACGTTCCCTTAATCTCTCATCATTCGATAATTTCTTCCTCATAGAAGGTCAAAATAGTGTGAGCAATATATGGTCTTATAATATCTTGCAAACGTAATGTAAGGAGCTCTCGAAGATATCTCCGAAACAGGGTCCTCTATACATAAGAAATGAGACTACTGCTTTCAAAATTTCGATGAATTCGAATGAAATGAAGGTGACAAATACCCATTATAACTTTTAAAAGTGATTGTAATTGAAATTGTAGATATAAAAAATATTGATGGTAAATTGAAGGCATTAAAGAATGCTATTGAGAACACTTGAACTCTGTGTACTTGAAATAGAAGAAAAATTCAAATACATTATGATTGATTTGATCATTAATGTAGACAGAATCCCGCTTAAAATAAAAAGCCATTGATATTAATACAAAAGAAGTATTCTAAAAACACTTTGGAATAATTCAAAACTAGAAGTAAAGAAAAGAAAATACGTAAAAAGTGGAATTTTACGAAGCTTGAAAGATGTTAAATATCTAAAGGAAACAAATGAGAGCATGATTTTTATTATGTAATAAATAAAGGATTAAATTCTTTAAACCAAGAACAAAAGCAAATAGAAATAAAAATGGGATGATATGAAATGCTATACTCCAAAAATAGAATGAATATTTTGAGAATTTGCTGAACTCTAAGTACCAAATTACAGAAGATAATGCAAATAATTACTCTAATTAAGATTTTAGTACGTCACCAATACTATTAAAATTTGAGAAAGAACTGAAAAATTTTGAATCCTCAGGTCAAATTATCAGAATTTATAAAAAATGTTGGACCAATCACCTTAAACATAATGCACCACCTGTTTGAATGCATACGGAAGTGTTGCCGAATGAATGGAAACTCAACACCAACATCAACTGTTATATACAAAAAAGGAGATATCCTGGAATGTGCAAATTGCAGGGAATAAGTTTGCTTTGCAAATCATGCTAGCTGCTTACTAATATACTTTACAACAGATTTTTTTTATGCTCGTCCTTTAGGATTACTTTAGTCTTACCAATAGAAACTTAACCGCATCTTATATAGTGGGGCATGCAGTTGATATGCTTTTATCTTCGCGAAAGTTAATATATTTTGGTAGTTTTAAGTACTGATTATCTAAAAATTCTCTGGCCTTGACCTAGTAACCACAGAGGTATTACTTTATTTGAAATCACTAGCTTTTTAAAGTATTCCAGACGATATTAATTAACAATACTGATCTTCTCTGTGGTTAGGTATTGAACCCACTATTTTCTATCAACAATTAGGTCACATTTCTTAACCATAGTCTTGCTGAAACATGTTAATGTAATTAATTTAATTATCATGCTATTATCTTTACAACAGTCATTAACAATATTATAATTATAAAGTACTAATACGCGTAAAAGTAGCATAAAGTTTACCTTTTAAAAATACCTAAAATTAAAATTTTCTGAAAAATATTGCACATTTATTTATAGTCATTTTTAATTTTCTGTTGTCAATGAACATAAAAATCCATGTTTCTTGATTATCATTAAAGTATTAAATCAATAAAAAATGTAAGAGGAAAAATATTATAGCTTTAAATGTTGTATTATGTTTCAATGCATATAAAAATCCCCATTTATTCTTGAAAGCGAATTTCTGCAATTTTCTCCAAAAAAGTAATAGAAAAACTCTAAATGGAAAATCCAGTTTTTTTAAATAAAGAAAGAATGAATAGAAAACATTTTTCGCAGTATTTTAATGAATACAATTTTTGAAAATGGTTATTTTTTTCGTAGAAGATTACGAAAATTTCTAAATAAAACACGGAATTTTTTCCCTTTTGAATTTAACATCAGGCAGATGAAAGATAGAAATTTAACAGATTTGCAGCACGGATATTAGCTCAAACTCTTTGGCCAGAAAAAGTATATTAAAAAGCTTATAACTCTTTTGCCAAGATTTCTTTTAAATAAACTGAAACAATTTCTTCCTATTTTCTGAGAGAAACATTTATGAGCATTTTCAAATAGGAATTAAATGAAATCGAAAAGTAGAGTGAAGGCAAAATTATTTATATTGAGTCAGATAAAAGAGCACGTATTATTGTGCACAGGAAACTTTGATCCATTAATAATGATCATGAAATAAATATTTTGATTAATTAATGTTTTTATAGATTTAAGAAATTTTAATTCCAAGAGTAGGTGCAAATAAAAATTAAAAATAAACACAGTAAAAAGCTATAGAAATCATTTGTTGAACTAAATGTAAAATTAAGCAAATTATCTTTCACATAAAAATTTTCTTAATTTATTTTATTATAACTTCAAAATTTTTAAAACAGTTTAAAGAAAGGATGTAATACTTTTAAAAAATGTAAGAAAACGTGCTCTATATATTTTATAGAACAATAGGAACTTATCAGTTCTTTATAAAAATTGTTAATTATTATTTAGTGGCTTTTTATCATTATATTGTTTTATTTCATATTAATATATCTATTATTCGTCATTTATGAAATAAAAATTTCCATCGTAATGTAATTTCAACTAAAAGTTGAACCTATTTCTAAAATTCAGATTTAGTACACTCTGTGAAATTATCTTTATTGTTTTTCTGGCCGCGAATTATAATTTTCATTAAAATATCAGATGCAGTTCATTTTGCACAGTTTCTATTAATTGTTTACATTTCCTAACCAGCTTTGCAAACGTAAAATTTAAATATTATTTTAAAGCTCATATATTACACTCTTTATAGTTCAAAGGTAATAATTATGTTAATTTACGTTATATGTATTATCAACCATTTGGTTTATTAAAGAGAATGCATTTTTAAATGGAAATCAGAAATCATCTTTTATATTTAAGCAAGAAGTATATTGATAGTATTACACATACATATACATACATACATACATATATATATATATATATATATATATATATATATAATGTATACAGCATGACTACTTAAATCTATTGCCAGCCTCTTAACTTCGGAATGGCTTATGCCATATAATGCATTAAAATGACATTTATGTATAGTTTAGGTATAGTTAAGTTACCATGGCAACTGAATAAAATATCATAGGGTGTCCTCTAATTGAAAACTCTACAGTAGGAATAATGAAATCTTCATCTTTAAAATGGGAGGAAATAGAGAATAGAATGATATTTGTTGTTAAAATCATGGATTTAGTACGAAAGGATGCTTTGGGGATATTGGAGCAAAGAATAGAACTTTTAAAGCATGTGTTTTGTTTTTTGGCAATTTTTTATACTTTGACTTGAGAAAGAAAAAGTAGATATAAGAATGCCTTTATTTCAAATGTTCATTTTTATCACAATCTGCAATGCATTTTTGTAATTTCTGTTGTCACTTGTGCCCATTGGAGCAAAAAGTTTTCACTTTGGAACAAGCGATCATAATGCATCCTTCAAGGTCTTTAAATGTAAGTTGAGATATCTCATACTCATACATTAGTATTTACCAGAGCCAAGCAATGGATGGTTTGCTATTGTTCATACCATTTTTCGAAAAGCACATGCTTCAGCTGTTTACACTATATATGCCAAGAATATTGGCTGAACTTCTACCAGATTAATGATGAAATTCATCTACCTATAAAGTTTCTTGGCATTCCAGTCCAGTAACACCTGTTGAGTTATCAATCAATATGGATGAATGCAGAATTAACTTAGGATTTTTTTAAACTGAATTGTGTGTAGAGTGAACTTAATGTTGATTGATTTCATTCATGCAGCATTTCGGTTATAAGTGGGCATATACTTATTCTTCATTCTGATCTTTTGAATGAATTGATGATTTTGTTCTTAATGGTTTGCAAATTTCTTAAACTAATACGTTTAATTCCTTTATTGGATGAGAAAAAATCTTATCACAATTTGCCTGTATTATTACTTAACTACATTAATCGATATTCTGAAAGAATGATTGGCTGACACATTTCAGTTATAGAAATTTAGAGCAGTCCATCTAGCAATGTGTACATTAGTTAATATTTCTACATCCAATGTTGTATATAAACTTCATTATATCTTTATTCATTTAAGGAAATTAATATCCTAAAATAATAAAATTAACAATAACGAAACAAGTTTTTGTAGTTTATATAAAATTTAGGAAAAGTAAAAAATTTAAGAGAGTGTAAAATAAAAATACTTATTGCGTAGTAAGTGTGGGGAAAGGACTTCTCTCTGGGAAACGCAATATTAATTCCTGAATTTACATGTATAATTAATGTAGACATTTTTGCCTTGAACTGCTTTTTTAATATTAAGCTGTTATATTTGGATATACCTAAATAGCTGTATACAATGTATTACTTTCAATGTAGCAAATTATTTTTCACAGTGCTCGTTTGCTAAGATCAAAAGTAAATTCACAATGTATTTATCCTTTTCTGAAAGCCCTATTCGCTCACAGCCAACTGAGTAGAAATTTAAAATCATAATAAAATGATTAGGTTGTCACTTCAGTTGTTATCCTATTCTCAGCTCCATACCAGCTGACAAACATTGAAACAGATGCTTTAAAATGCTTACGTCTGCCTCATATAGCGGCCTTCGCTTAGTTCACCTTCCGTTCACGAATTATATCTTCAACTATCCTAACATAAATCATAATAGGTTACCTACTACGTTATTCACGAGCCTATACGATTAAAAAGAAGACAGAAATTCCGCTGGTGGAGCTTCTGATAAATATAGAGTTCCATTTTGAATATTTCAAACAATGTATCACGACTGTATCAGACTGAAAAATGTTTTCGGAAAGTAATATAATACTCTAATTTATATTTTTTCCAATATCATAACATCAATATGTCTGGTGATAATTTTTAGGAGCTTTTCATCTATAAATTGTTCCGGCATGATTTATTATGACATTCAAAATAGGAAAGTAATATGCATTCTAAACTATAGTTGTTGATCATAAAAATATGTCATCAGAATATGACTATTCAATATCTTAATTACCTAAATGTGAATAACAACTTAAAATTATACAAAATAATATGAAGTCATTTTTTTAAGTAAATTTTTTTTCAAGTATTTTTCTGTTGAATGTGCTGTTGTGAATCCTGGAATTTAAAATTGGTCTTATTAATGATACAAAATGTATCTATTCTCTTAAAACAAAGTTATGTTATCAGGCTTCATAAATAATAAATATTCTTGTGTACTTTTAAATAAATAACTTATATTTAAAACGCCTAATAATGTATTGAAGTTGTATATTGATATTAAATCTTTTAAGTAATAAAAGAAAATAATTTACTTTAATTTTTGGTTATCAAAATGTTGTTTTTGATAACCAAAAATTGCCGTAATCAAAATGTTGTTTTTCCTATAAATTAATGAAAATTAATTTATGTTAATGAACGTAATATTTGAATATTTAAGTGATTAACAATTGTGTTTTTAAGAGTTGAACTGTTTTAAAATAGGAGAATGTGTGAAAGTATTCATTTATATTTCACTATATACTTTATAAAATTAAAAGAAAATCCTTTATATTAGATATTTCATCTACAAACTTGTCATGATGACAGCTTTTTACAAATATGAAAGCAGTAGTTGTTGTTTGCGGAACATTTTATGTTGGTTGAATGATTTTTTTTTATAAATCATATCTCTTATTATACAAGATGCGTTATTTTGCTAAGCAAATATAAACATTTAGTTGACTTTCCATACAATTTTTTAAATTAGTCTGCTTATGTAGACATAGAGAAACCTTTTATTCAAGTCAAAATTTTATTGTGACTCAGTATAAAAGTTCATTTAACAAAATGCTTGAAGAAAAATGATTTTGTTTTCCACATGTTTTTAGCTTTTAATTGAAAAAATGTAGAAAACTTTTAGTTACTTTCATGCATAATTCTCTGTATTTGATATTACACATAGAACCTTAAAATTCATTTGTCAAGTATTTTCCATCATTTCAAGTGCATGAAGTATTTAGGAAAATAACTGCTTAACTGTAATTTTTAAATGAATTTATTTGATGAGCTTGGGTCAGTGGTTTTCAACCACTGTGTTGCGGCACTTTTGTGTGCCGCTAAATTTTAAAAATGTATAAAGTAAAGACCAAGTTTTTTTATTGCATGTAAAATAATAAGCATTCTGCGTTATTTTTGAAGTACAAATTATATATATATTTTAAATTTTATATTCAAATTATTATCATCAACTATTTTACACAATGTATTATTGGTAAACAAACAACTTTTAAGCAAATTTTTATATGTGTGGTGACAAATGTAGAAATCATTAAAAGTGTGGCAAAATGTTGAAAATCATGGACTTAGGTAGTCAACATGCTTTTCTTATTTTTTCTCTAATATTTTTGTTAACCTTGGTTAGTTGTTATTCCACACTTTTAATGGTGGTAATAATGTTATTGATGGTAATAATTATAATTTTGATAACAATTCTAATTTTGTTGATAAAAATTCTCATTTTTTATAAAGCATAAGAATAAAATATGAATTATTTCAGGCTGTAAATTGTTTTTCAATTCATTATGACACAAATGTTTTATAACTAAATTTGATTTCGTCAATCATTATTTTTTAAATAATTTCACTCCTCTTAAATAACTTGTTATTCACATTTTCCTTTCTTTTCATTTTAAGTTCATTAACTATAGTCATTAAGACTGGTACTAATAAAAATTGTGCGTTTGGTTCAACATACTTGATAAAACAAAGTTGTCCAAATTTTTCTCAGGAGAAATTTCCCGGAATGTGAATTCTCTTTCATTTTATTCTAAAACAATTGATAATTTAAACTTCAAAATTTCAATGAAAAAGTTTTCAATTTCATAGAAAAAAAAAACACAATTTAACTCATCATAAACTTCGAGCAGCTTAGTAAATAATTGATGTTTTATTTAGAAGCCAACTATAATGAAAAATGTAAGCTAATCTGTGAAGAATCAGAAGAATAAGGGAAGTTGCAACGGAGAAATGAAAAAAACAATCAGTATCCTGAGGATACAAGTGATTTGTCATTCCCGAGGCACAGGTTTGACAATACGAACAAAATTCTGACAAAGAAATGTCATGGGTTAAAGTTATGTTTTTTCACTTCTCACTGGATTCCTTAAATGAATAAATGGATCATGGAGTATTTTCCTTATGACATAAGTCTTGAGAACGAAATACTTAATAAATTTTTTTCTTGCCTTTTTTTTATCTTAGTACTTATTTCCTTTTTTTATTTTGTTGAAAGTACACTTTTCAAAGTATAGGAAAATATTCAAGCACATGAAAAATTGATTTATATATACTTTGCATTTTCATACAGTAAAGCCCCAGATATTGATATTTTATTGGAGAATGAATAACATCTAAAAACAAAAGATATTATTTTTTAACTTTTAATTAAAATTTTTTTTGTTGGAAACAGTATTAGTAATTTTACTGAATGTAAAAACAGCTAACAGTGTAAAGATTTCAAAGAAAAGCTCAATTTGGAGTAAGGCATAGTGAAAAAGTGAACATAAATTTTAAAATTGAATAAATGAAAGAAATAGGGAAAATTTAAGCTTTTGTTGATAATGATTAAAATATTTCTTTATCCATATATCACATCATTAGAGTTGACAATTATCATTATCACAATCATTCTATATTTCTGAATATCTCAGTTCACAATAACATTCAAAAAGCATTTATACCTTTGGCAAAATAATTTTACATAATTCCCAAATGTTTTAAACGGATTCTGAACAAAGGAAATGCTTCAAATTTTCTAATAGGTGACTACATGAAAATTTAATAAATCGATATATCTTAAATAAAATTAAAATACAACAACTTATTTGCATCTTGTAACTAAATGATAATTTTTTTTAAATTTAGCAAGAATATTAACTATGAAATAAATCTAGCATCTGTTATATTTTTGATTTTTGTCATAAATATATAGAATTACATTAATTAATATAAGAAACTTAAGTGGTTAAGTTTATTTTTGTGAATAGTCTAATTTTTTAGAAAACGTTCATAAAGAACTTTTGTTCATAAAAATTTTATTAATGAAATATATTCTCAACGGGTTTTCAAAATATGCATAAAATTTACTCTAAATTGAAACTCTAAATCACGTTCCTTTTCTTTCTATTATGTTTAAAATGCTTACAAAAGAATAAACCATAAAATTATCAATAATATTTCCAATGCTACTAATGTATTAAAATTTTAAAATATAATGTACACATTTATTGTATTATATATTTAAACACGTTTTCTCAGGAACTACTGAATTTCTGTTCAAATATTACATACAAAGTAAGATATATCAATAATACGTAGCATATAAATAAAACATTTTGTTTTAAATATATATTGATATTTATAGATCCTTAATAAATAAATATCTTAAAATAACATGTTAATATTGTTGAAAAGAAATTTTAAATACAATAAATTGTATAATATTGTATCTGAAAAGGAATGTATTTTAACATTCAATACCATTTTTAACATAAGAACATTTTTAATAATAAATATAAATATCTTTTTGTATCAAAGGTGAATTCTGTCAAATGAAATCTCCAAGAATTATTATATCTTCGGGATCTATTGTATTTCTATAAATGGCCAAAAAGTTAGAAAAAGAACCAAACGCTCCTCACAAAGAAGTGGCATCAAATAAGCGAACATAAATGTCAGAAACAAAAGAAAAATTGATGGATAGTACAACCGTGTACTCCTATTTGACAGCAATAATTATGTTATGTCCAAAATTATTGGAAAGAAGAATATTCTCTACTGATTCCAACAGAGTCCATATCTCCAGCAATTGTTTTGAGAAGAAAGAATAAGTTTATCTAGTTGTAATAGTCAAGACATTTGAGCAATGGAATTTTACCAATGAGGTAATTCAGTATTATTTATGTCGTCAGATAAAAGATTAAGTAAAGAAAAAACTTTCACGAATTGCAGAATATATGATAAAACACAATATTGAAATTATAATTTTGTGAAAGTTAAGCAAGTAAATTTTGAATTATTGTATTCAAATATGAATCAAACGTTTCATAAACATTACCGTTATTTTGCTTTTTAGATCGCTACTAAAAATTTCTTCCATTAAAATCCATACAACTTTCGTAAATTTATATCAATGTGTAGATGAATGTAGAACATTGTTGCTTACCCTATGAATTTCATCGAATTTTGTAGTGTATTTTATAAATTAATTAAAACATAAGTAGCCAAATATAATTTTGACTCTTTTTAAAATTGAAAGTCAAATATTTAAAATTGGAATTTAAAATTTTTCATATTTATATTAGTTAATATAAGCATTCACATCATAATCCAGCCAATTGTTTTT
>JAPDSC010011912.1:0-17401 GCA_026290005.1 Latrodectus geometricus | reverse complement strand
TTTTTTTTCAAGTTATGATACGAAATAATAATATTAATTCTTAAACATTTCGAGTAATCATTACTGGCATTATCTACAGGAAAGATTATACTAGCTTCATTAATTATTCGAACTGAATATTGGGAAACAATATATAACTTTAGACATTTTCTCTAGCTAGCCCATTTTATTCTAAAAGTAAGAATATTCCTTTCTGAGAATTTTCCCCTCTAGAATAAAATTGGCTAACATTTAAAATTTGAATAAAAATAAAAATTTAAAATTACTATCATACATCAATATTTTTATAATATATACACAAAAATTTAAAAAAGTAGTGGTAGCTAAATCAACTGTCAGTCCATATTATTGTCAGAATATTCTTTACAATTTCTTATTCCATTCTAAGTCTGCTGTCGCAGTTTTAAAAAAAGAAATGGTGTCGGCACTCTTTTAAGAATAAATGACGCATCAAAAATTACAAAAAAATATTACACTTTTAAACTCAAAAGAATTAAGTTTCCATAAGCAATAAGATATGAAAATGTAATTTACAATAAATGTGTTACACCTGGGTTCCATTCGGGAAAAGTTACTAAATTCACGATTTATATGCTTCTTCTTAATTGTTGCTTTTAAATCTTCTTAATCTGATTGGTTTAATTCAAAGACCACACTGGTAGTCACTTTAATGACAATATAGTAAAGTAGATATACTCAATTTTTATTTGAATATATTTATAAAAACAAATCAGACATATTAGAATGTCTCAAAATTATACATTTTTAGAAATTTTCATTTTAGGATTATCTATACTCGATTTTCTTAAATAAATACACTGAAAAAGAACACAAAGTTTATTCTAAAATTGAATTCATTTGACTGAATATGCATAAAGATACTTTCTTTGATACTGCGGAATTATATTTGGAATAAAATACAAAATGACTAATTGAGTCTGTGTTTCAACCAAAAGCATTCTCTAAAGTAATCTAAGAAGAATCATTTCACCTTCTTAGTTTCGTTCTCTAATGCAGAACTTCAATATTTTCAAACAGTGAAAATTTAAATCGAATTGTTTGAGAATGAGAAATAATGAAACATTCGATTTGTAATTAGATCCTCATGATGCATACTAATATGAATAAGTACCACTTCATTGCTTCTCAATTTAACATACCTCGGGGCAAATACTGTCCCAGAAAATAAATAATGTTATCTTATTCGCTCTCTTGAAATAAGCTATTCTAATAGAACTTTGGAGCGCACTTAAGTATTCACAGTCTTATTAAGTAAAAGCCTCGAACTTCACTCAGCGAATACAATTTTCATGACATTTTAGAAACTTGAGTTTTAGTTTACAATGGGAAATGAATCAGTGGTGATGACTGAGATTTAAATTTATTTATAAAACAAATTTATGCTTGTTTAAAAAGTATATATGATTATCTATTTATTTCCTGAATATTTATAATCATTGTAAAGACAATTACATTTTACTTTTGTAGTATTGTTATGTTAGGAAAATATTTCATACTTTTTCTATATAAATTAATTAGTCATTGTAGAAAATATGCAATAGGCAGACCAAATTTTAAACTTTTAGATTTATTCAAAATGTGATTTCATGGAAAGGAAGGGAATAACATCATGAAAGCAAACTAATCAGATATTGGAGGACCTATAATAATAACCAAATTATTCCAATAACATGGTAGCCCAAAACCAAACCACATTGTATACTTTTATAGATAATCTTTCTACGAGTTTATTTCAAATATTTTGCGTTACCAAGAACTTCTATTATGACATAATATTAAAAGATGCAAAGTAAAGGATTTTCCTTACGTGTATATTATTTGGTAAGGATGATAATGTATTTTGTGAACTGCTTCCATCGTGATGCGAGAATATATTTCACTATAAAATTCTTTTAAAGGCAATGCTAGGATATCTATAAAGACTATATCAGCCCTATGTTATCGGTTACTTGTTACGTTGTGTTAGAATATAATAATATATAGCTGGTTATTATAATTTAAAGTCTCAAATTTTAAGAGAGAAAATTTTTACTTCAATCCTGACATCTATTAAAAAAATAAAACATGTATTGCATTTTTCTGAACATGTGCATTTTTAGTGATTAATGATCTAAAGTTTTATAGATTTCTTTTTTTCGAATACGCCTATAATCTATGATATTACTTTCACTCTGTGGATTTTATAAATGTCTATACTAAGCATACTTCATAAAATTATACACACACAGATATATATATATATATATATATATAAGTTATGTTTACCGCTTTACCGCTTAGAATAAATATTTCTATAAAATTAAGTACAGCAAAATCTCAAAAATAGAATAAAATGTATTTACAATGAAAACGTTTGTTCAATACATCAGATGTTAATTAGTTAAAAAATTGAATGAAGTAGAAATGAAACACTGATGGAGAGGTTATTTTGTATTAAACAGACATAAATAATAGTAAGAAATATAACATTTTATAAATATTATAAAATATGTAGCTTTTCTAATATATCTAAAGTATCAAATATTTAAAAAATTTAACTCTATCGAATTAAGAAAATCATTCTTTTAACATTACTTTTTAAAAGGGATTAAGCTATCTTGTTGTCGATGCTCAGTTACTCTTTAAATGGGGAATATTTTCTACATTGGGTTCCTACACGAAGGTGGTTAATATGAATGTTAATATTTTCAAATAGGGTGAAAAAACGCAAACACACAAACTAGTTTATTATGCAAGTATTTGTTACTCTAACTTCTTATGCTCTGAGGTCAAAAATAGTTAAAACATTTACAGAAACATTGAAAAAATTTATAATTAAAAATATATAAACATTTGATGCAGAGTAATATTAAGAAAATAAGATACCATCGATCAAAACAGGATCCGTCATAAATTTTATTGCTTTTTCTTTACAGCACTCTTTATTGTCTCGTCTAATAAGATGCGTAACCATTTTGTACAACTATAGGAACTTCATAGTATCTCTCATACTGTTAATGATGTTATTGATCAACAATTGTAAAATTAATTTGCATTTCTCTGATATTGTAGTTCCTATTGCCCAAAGAATCAGGAGATACGGTTGTTGACTTGAAAAGTTATTTCACAAGTGTAACAAAGTTTTGTAAAAAATAATCAAGTCCCACTTTTAATAAAAGTTTCCACAAGATAATATATAAATGCAATTTGTTGTCGAATGTTTTTGTCTATAAACACAAATCAGTTTTCCACTGTTCTTTGAAAACAGTTCTTTGAAGTAAAGTCTCAAATTCTCCTCCTTTAAGCCTTTTTGTGTTGCTGTAGGAGTAAACAGAATGCAGATGATTTTATATCCATTTAATACAATTCCATTTAGAAAATTCCATTACCACCCAAAACAAACAATTTTCTTATGTTTGGAAAATGAAAGTCTCAGATTCTCTCCTGATGAATATTTATCAAAAATGTTTCGAGTCCTAAATTTGATTCCTCAATGCCAAAGTTGCCAAATGTCATTCGATTACTTTGTTCAAACTTTCTCTTACTTTCATCTATGTAAGAGTGATCACAGCTCTTACATAGATGAAATACCATTGAAATAATCATAGACCATAACTCTAAGAAGAGCTAAGGTGCCTCTTAACTAGCTGTATACATACTGTTCATTTAACATTATCCAAGGTGCAATGCCAAAGTCTTGTCATCTAGCAATCCTATGGTCTAGTGCATTTTATTGTATCTTAGAGATCTTCTAATAGAGCAGAGACTGTTAAGCAACTTGTGCATTTAATGAGATGAATTTTGATGGTAATACTTATATTATCATTTGACATATAAGTATAAAAAATTATGTGATTGTTTTTCTTTGAATTTTTTAATTAATCTCTAATAGTACTAACAGATTGATAAATAAAGGAATATGGCAGCCCTCCTTCTGTGAATTGAGAATACAACGTAGTAGCTGATTCAAGTCTTTAGATTTTGTTTTTGTTGTTATATTAAATCTATATGCCTTTAAAATAATCAACTACCTTATGTTGTCTATAAACATTAAAATAATCCTGTTCATACAGAAATAATTTTTCCTGTATTTCTTTCTTTTTTTTATGTTAAACAAAAAATATAAAGCATTTATTTCTTTACGAACGAAAACATAGCAATAATCATTCAACCAAACAAAAAAAAAACAAGTTTCATCAAGGACTAATCTTCATACTTTAAATTAATCCTTGGGATGTTAAACATTTATCTATACTTACCGTAATTAAGCATAAAATACAAGATTGGCTGCTTAACTTATATCTACATGATGCCAAACGACATATTGTTTTTGTAGAATTAATCGTGAATTTAGCTTAAGATAGCTTCAAACTTGATGTAACATGTTCCAGATTGGAAATATACTTCATTTTTAAAATAAATAACTTTGGTCACCTTTTTATAGTGTTTCCATATATGAAACGTTTGTTAAAAATTACCACAGAATGCACATTTAGCAATCTTGAAGGTCAGATTGCCAATGGTACGGTTACAAAGTTACCAATGGCTCTAAAACATAATTCTGTCTTTAAAATTCAATAGTCATTTGAAATTCATATTTAAATTTTGGCTATCTCTAATAAATTTAACCAAATAAGATTTAAAAAATTAATAATCTTATTTAACTATTCTTCTCATAACGGAAAATAGAATAGTTCATTTACTACAATTATAGAAATAATGTAACTTTGATAAAAAAAATAATATTTATTTAAGCCGACCATTTTAAAGCTTCATAAGAGTTCATCATAACAAAAAAAAAAAAAAAAAAAAAAAAGAGAATGCATCTCAAAATAATTGTGAAATTCATGTAAATTTTATATACATGATTTAATTTATTGCACTCGTAACTCGTATCAAAATAATGCATATCCTAAATAAGTTGGACAAATAGAAAACAATAACAATAGAAAACAAACTAAACTAACGTATACAATACTATCAAAGAATAGATATGAATGATAACAATGGACTACCTTTAATTACAATTTAATCACAAACTGAAATTAAACTTAAAACAAGTGTATAGATAAAGTCCTAATATAAAATGTTCCTGATAAAGTTTTTGTATGTATATATAAGATGGTGTAGTTATCAACAAAACATTCTCTTGCAAAGTTTGCTTAACTTTCTTGATATATAAATTTACAAGATATGTACTATTATTTAACTATTATAAATATTATTTTTCAAGTTTATACTAACAATATTATTACATTCTTTACTGAGGATAAGTACAATTGACAGGAGGAAAAAAAATATTAAGAAACTTCACAGAGAGGAAAATCTTAATTTGGACAGGTTATATTAAAAGTTCTAGTCGAATATTAAAAACATTACTTTCAATAAGTTAAAGAAAAGTTAGCTATTTATGAAAAAAATTTTTGTTCATAAATAACTTAATTATGTTAAATACTTTTAATTAAATAATTTTTTAAAATTGTTTTCATATTGTATAAAAATTTATTTAATATGAAATTTCTCATTAAAATTATTAAAGTGATGTGACACATATACTTCTGCGAAATTGCCTAGTTATACTTCAAATTCAAAATATATGTGACTAATTTCTAGAAGAATACTGGGAAAATGTTAAAAGATATATTGTTCTACGACATTATTAAATAAGCAGAATACCTGATCAGCCCCTATTGAGTAGCTATGCTACAAAATTACCTTTCACTATAGTTCTTAAAATAGAATTATTAAACACAAGGAGACAAACAATTCCATACCTACTTTGGATGATTTATCATTTGTTGAAGCCAATGAATCAATGTCGATTCAATTTCCTTGGACCAGGACGGTGTCGCTCTACGGAAGAGTTTTAATTAAGAAATGCTCGAACAAATGTTCTATCTTTTGGCGAGACAGACGCTGACGGCGTGATGATACCTTGAGTTATTACATGATTACACCCTTGGATGATAACTCGATGTCTGATTACAGATCGCAGTGATACTAATATGAAGGGATAAATTGTAATTCAGCGAATGTTAACGATATAAATAGTATACAGATTTGTCATGATTAAGAAGAAGTATTTCTGGAATTGCATTGATTTAAAAGTTTATTTCATTTAATGAAAACGTATGAATCAAATATTTTGCTTATACATAATAGCAATATTTGGGATTAAATAATTAACTACAATATGTTATTGATTCAATGAATTGTTAATGAGTTCATTTTGCAGCAAAAATAACTTAATTTCTTTGAGCAAATATTTCACTTTATTTTAATGTAGCTAAACTACGTTGTGTCACTATACAGATATCATCATCATATAGTTGTATCTCCTTCCACTGACGATACAAATCACGATACAGTGTGATGATACGAAGTCAGAAGTGTGCAATGACTTAATAATAATAATGATCCAATAAATTTTTAGTCAAATCAGTTTTAGATCTTATGGTGATCTTCATGTCTAACTCGAATATGGGCTTGTGATGTCTCAATTGCATCACAGTACATGGGATTGCTGTAAGATAATTTGATTATGTTTAACACCATATGGTTGTTGTATCCTCTTTCACTGATGACACAAATCAATGATACAGTGTGATGATGCGAAGTTAGAAGTGTGCAATGACTTAATAATAATGATTCAATAAATTTTCAGTTAAATCAGTTTTAGATCTTATTGTGATCTTCATGTCTAACTCGAATATGTGTTTGTGATGTTTCAGTTGCAACACAGTACATGGGATTGCTGTAAGATAATTTGAGTGATTATCTATTCACTAGTAATTTGAATTCAGAATAAATAAATGAATTACTGTTGATTAAGCTCATTTTTTAAAATGAGCTTAATCAAATGAATTAAATTTTTTTCGAACTTGAATAAATATTAAAAATACAATAAAACTTTATTTAAAATTTATATAAGATCACTGAAAGCATTTGAGATTAATTATTTTACAAAATATTTTTCAATTTCATTCTATGATTTTTTATATAGCCATGAAGATTTTATCTATTTAGAAATATTTATTTGGTTCTTATAAATATTTATTTTGATTATATTTTCATTCTTATCAATAAATTTAGCCATTAGAATTTTCTAATAATAAGTATATTAAAATGTTAGGAAGATTTTCGCCACATTCATTTTATTCTCTTATTTTCATTCTTATTCTACGTTTGTAAGTATTTTTATTACAAGTATACATCATTTTATTTGATTAATTAATAAAAAATAAGAAAATGGGATTGTGTCCATTAAAAAATCTTATCCAATAAAAATCATGAAGTCAAAGGAATAGAATGTCGAAGGAATTATTATTTTTATTGTATTCCTTTTTCATGAAACTTAATGTCTTTCCTTAATTGAGAATCTGAATCGGAACGGTTATTTCAATCAAAGGAAATGTTTCTAAATATTATGATGCTATCAAATAATCATTGATTGACTAATGTAAGACGTGATATAAATAGTTGAGAAATTTGCTTTGAAAATGAAAAAAATAGTACAAGAAATTATAATTTTTAAAATACAAATACTTTTAGTTAATTCAAAATTTTAATAATCTAAAAATCAATTTTACAATATAAAAATCATAAAATAAAATTTACAATTTTAACAAAATATAAAGTTTACATAACAAAGTTTTATTGCACCTCGAATATGTATGATGAATTGTTTTATATTTTACAATAGTTCTTTCTTTACCGGTTTATAAAATTGCAACATTAAGTATATGTAAAAAATTTTGTGACAGACCAGTATTTTACACACATACATTTTTTCTATTAAGTAAAGTTCAATTCTGAATTTCTTGGAGAATTTGCAACATTATAAGTAGTGCAAGTTAAAATTAGCGATTTTCTTCTAAAAATTAAAAAAAATGCGGAAAATAATCAATTGAAAAGTTATAGGGAACTATCTTAAAAATTTTGTAAAGAACGATTATTTGGGCACAAAACATGAGAAGAAAGTAACCTATGTAATAGAACTTAATTTGTGTATAAGTTTCAATATTGTATATTCTAGCACACACCAAAAATGGCTGGAAATGCAAATGAAGAAGTTCGTTACAAAAGTTATCACCAATCTACAATGTAATAAAGGACAGGTAAGTTTTAAATGTTGGCTCTAGCAACCATGTATGCAAGTACTGCATTAAACATGTGTCCATTTGAGCATTTCAATGCTTTTACACTATTAAAGTCTTTAATCTAAGGTGACGCTTACCAAAGTTATGACTTATGTAAATTGGCAATGAACAAATAATAAGTTTTACTTTTAATATTATTTGGATTGATGAATCATTCTTAAATTTTTCTGCCCATGTTGATTTAAGCTTCCCTTCTCCTTATTAATTTACATACACTTTTACCCTTGTAACAATCACATATGGTCAATGGTAAGTTTTGTATTTGGTGTACAGCTTGTCATCAAATGCTGTATTCCAATTGTATTTTTTTTTTGTAATCTGTTTCAAAGCCTTTCGACACGAACTGTGTTCTCGGATATTGAGTGATGAATTAACTGATATGTTTGGCAATCTGACATTTCAGCAATTGCGGAAAATTTATGTCAACCTAATGTCCCACCTTTAAACTTATTAACAAGGACCTAAAGATACCTCACTGAAAAATTTGAAAGAACAATCGCCAGTGATATTTGCATCAAATGATGTCCACATTCCCAAGCCAACGGATTACTCGGTTTCCTCATTTAGAACTATGTCAAATAGGTGATATGTAAGATTACTCTGACAACGTTGCTGAAACTTCGGTTTCATTTAATGGATGATTGAGTTAATCTTTCACCGGACATTTTGCGAATTGTGCAGAATGGGATTCAAAACCAGACATGATCTACACTTGTGAATGCAGTAATCATGGCTGAAAGAGATCACAATGAGAATTGACGTTAAATATGTGTAATGAAATCTAACTGTTTATTTCTCCGTATTTCATACGCGTTTGAACTCATTTTCATGTTCAAGTGTGCACCTCACACGTCCTTTTCTTAGTATTTCTCTTCATAATGTTTCATTTAGCATCAAATCACTTCTGTTGTATAAATTTCTTATTGACTTTTTATCATTTCTGAAGCAAAACCGATCTGAATAGTGCTTTAATTTCTGAAATAAATTGTAGGGCAATAATTTATAGAATTGGTGTAAGTCACAAGTTAAGAAAAATACATCACATCATGTCAGTTTCTGCTCTATGATAGCATTCCAAAAGTTCATAAGATATAAATGATTCACTAACAACATCATTTATTTAAAAATATATAAAAAAAAGTATTTAACATTTAGAATTTAAAATTTTAGCTATATGTGAACCCAGTTTAAGAATACGAAAATTATGAATTCTCAATATAAATATGGAATTAACATGAAATATTTTTACAAACAAGAATTACAAAGGCAATGTTTATTTGTTTCAGTTGAATATTTTTAAAATCTAAATATTTAACAAATGCTTTGATCAATATTTATTTCTTTAATTTATAATAATAAATATTTATAATAATAAATAATAAATATTTATATATTATAATAATATTATAATAATAAATATTTATTTCTTGAAAAATATTTATTTCTTTAAAAGAGAAATAAAATATTTTTTATTATTTTCATTGCTTCGTATTTAATCTTTTATTTCTCTTTAAAGCAATTCAGTTATATTCAATTATAATCATTTATATTTAGTTCCTGGGATAAAACTAACAAGGAATAACAATTCTACGAATATCGTAGATGATCCTTTTATTTTTAAGTGATCGTTCTTCAGTGTTTCTTAATGAGAATAAAGTAATTTAAAATTATAATTAAACTTTTACAGACATAAATAATTTTTTTCGCGGAACTTTATAACGGGTATAATGAAATCAACAGTTTTTTAGGAAAAGATATTCTGGTCCATTCAAAATCTATTATTAATTTAATTTATGTCTCTTACAAAATTGCTCTTTTTTGTAATTTAAATTGTCTTACAGTAATTTTAAAATTGCTAGAAACAGTTTTATGATATATTTTAAAATTTAGACTTAATTTAGTGAAAGTTTTAAAATGAAAAATGAAACGTTTTTAAAACAAAAGAAATAAAATAGCATGAATTTCGTGGAAGAATTATAATAAAAGAAACTATAATTATGTAAATAATTATTTTAAATCGTTAATAATTCTGTGTAAAAACAAGTTTCATTCAATGGGAACGGAAAATTTCTATATTTGTAAACTTTTTATCAGTTTTATCTTTATTTTAATTTTAAATAAGAAACTTACAGAAATAAATAAATAATTTGATCAAATTAACAAATAAACATATGAAAGCAACATTGAAATATAAAAATATATAATTAAATGAATCATTTTTATCAAAAGTAGGACGTTATTAATGGTTCATTGCTGTGAGTGGTTTAGTTCATAACTCTGATTTTCCATTTTAGGTAACTTTTCTTATAGAAAGTTATATTTTCATTTAAAATTAACTTAAAGAATCCTAAGTACATCATACTTTAAACTATTCTATATCTCTAAAAATCTGATATTTAATACATTGGTTGCCAGTCGTCAAAAAAGTTAATAGTTAGAACATCTTAGAAATAAGCTCTTTAGAGAATCCACCTTATTTTGTATAAAAAGTACAATAGAACTGTTACAGCAAATAAAAACACTCATGAAAACACATACCTTTAGACCTAACTTCAACCACATTTCCATATACCATATACATAAAATACAATCAGACAAAGAAAATGTATAATGTAAAAAGTGAAAATAAAAGTTGTGTTATTCAGTGAGGGCAGGTGATTTGTTATTGAGGCATCATCCAACATCATACACCCACACGTGATTAGCATTTTAACTGACAAACAGAAATTCCCTGCATATCAAATCGGCAATTATGTTTTTAAAAAAAAAAAAAAAAAAAAAAAAAAAAAAAAAAAAAAAAACAGTTTGCTTGTAAAAACTATTAATAGCAGTATATTCACATTAAATTTTTCATTAGTTAGATTATATGTGATAAATTTTCAGAGTTCTTTTATAACTGATATTAAACGTTTCTAAAATTATACACACATAAGTATAATAAATAACATTTGTTGCTTTTCTGGAGAGTGACGCGTAAACTGTTCCATTTGTCATCAGAAAAATTGGAATCGTAGAAAATACCTATGCATACAATCAGAAAAATAGAGATATATAGTAATAACGGAAAGAGAGAGAGATATCAGCAAGAGTGAATATCAATTTTCAGTTTTTTAAACAAGAATTCATATGCTTGATAGTAATTCAAAACTCAATTTTTGCTTATGAGGTCTCATTCAACCGGCGAATATCCTTCAAAGTGCATTCCAAAATATTTCCGGCATTCAAGAAACGAGATGGGAATCAAACTCATAAACTACTTATCGTTAACACTTCAACTGGCAGCTTATCCCAAATTAAAAAAAAAAATTGAGTATTAATCTTTCATTCTGTGTTATGGCCATAATTAAAATTACTATATTTTTATTATTTAAGGAAGAATAGAACTACCTTATTTGTAAATATACATGAAACTTTTAAAATGGATTCGCATTTGTAGGCAAACAAAAGAAGAGATAAACCTCTCCGAACATTCTTAAAATCCCAGACTGACGTATTTTCTTTGTTCATAAAATGTGACATTTACAAAATCAGAAGAAACGACAGTGAAGAAATTTCTGAAAATTTACAGATATGTATTTTTCCATACGCCTTACAGATGCATATCAGAATAACATGATAAAACCGAATTTTCGCATCTCGTGCGGCAAAACACGTGGGGGGTTTGTAGGCATGGGTTTTGTATTCACCAACATATAAGAGGTCAGTAAAAACTTGGATGAGTGTCAATAACGGACCCTAGTCTCCCCCAGTTCCCATTTTACTCTGTACTAAAGGGGAAAAAAGATATAAAAGAAAAAAAACAGAATAAGATAAAACCTTTGTCCTTAAAAGCCAGTTTGTACGTGACCAGTTTGAATCATCGTGATATGGAGGATGTACGGACACGGGGGTTGAGGCGGGGGCGTTTTGTAGACGCTACACATATATACAGGCTCAAAGTTTTACATTTCTGAAGTGTGGGGGAGTGAGAGACATGGGGAATGGAAGAAAAAATTAGAGTTTTTCCTTGCCTTTTTCCCAAATATAGGAATGGTAGTCACGTAGGTTTGATTTTTTTTTCTCTTTCGGGAGTTGCGTTTAGATGTATATCTGCTGAGGAAAAAAGCGTTGTAAGTTTTGTATTACCATTTTTTATGCCTTCATCTCTTACTGTTATTACATTCTGTTTGCGGTTTTTTCCCTTCTGAATAGCATTCAGTAAATTAGACAAGCGTTACGGAATTTGCAATGGGTCTCTTAGATTCGGAATTTCGCGGGAAGGAATATATTAAATGCTCACACGAAAGCACACGTGAATACAATGTTGCACATAATTGTTGGAATTAGTAATTGATATAAATATTGGAATGTTAAATGTATTAATTTGATTTACTGTGTTCTCGCATTGTTTGATTTCCACGTGATATGGTTGAAGAAAATTGAGTGTGTGAAGATTTTTTTTTGATATTCTTTTCAAATATTCAATAAAGAAACTAATTTCATAGTTTCCATCAAAAACTGACACACTTTGAATGTTTACATTGGTTAAGCTATCTAAATATGAGGTGATTTCAAAAATGACCTCAACTTTAAAATTGAAAGATAGAAGAATTGATAAAATAAAAAAAAAATATATATGGGAACGATATTTGCTTATGGATGAAGTCAAAAAACTTCGATAACGATTATTTATATCAATTTATGTTGCTACTTCAACATGATCCTAAAGTAATAGTCCATAATTAGGAATGAAATCGACATTTTTCAATTATGTTAAGATTTTCTCAAAGGTGAGACGATTCATTGATTATTATAGATGGACAGAATAGAATTATTATCATCCAATATTTATATGTAATATAAAATTTCTTTCATCTGAGAACATTCATTATAATGTCTATAATTGATTGAATAGCTTAATTAGCATTTTTTATTAGTCAAATAATTTGCATTATGTCTTGAATTTGTAAAACTTGAAATGTTGCTGAATCATTATCTTTTTAAACTAAAATAAATTTTAATGATTGAAACTAACATTTTAAAAAGAAGAAAAATTTTCATTACGAATTTAAATTGTTGTAATTGTTATATGAAATGTGTGAATATATTTTTATTCATAATTTCATGAAAAGAAAATGTAAAATAAATATTTTATTTCATTACAAATAAAAATATTTATTAGTCTTTGCTATAAATAATTCAAACTAATACTAATATTTTATAGTTATTCTATTTTTCTCTGGTTTAAAACTGAAATCATAAAATAGTTTTCTTTAATTATAGAAACTACAAACTCCTGAGATATATTTAAAATTTTTGCTTATAATTAAAATATTTACATTTCTCTTATATTATTAAATTTTATTTATATATTTATTACTATTAAATGGGAACATTGGGTTTTGTTTTGATATAACTATTCTGATAAGTTTCCATTCTAAATTTTGAAAAGCACAATGAAAATTGATATTTTCGAAATTTTGAGATATGAATAAAAAATGAAGAACTTAAAAAAATTTGATTAATAACGATAATGGTAATAATCCCTTATTACTATTATCGTTATTAATAATTTTTTCATTCATATCTGTACAGTTCAGGCTAGATTTTGGCTTACTTTACGAAGTCACTCCAAAATGTCTTGCTCTTGGACTTTGATTTTCCGTTCCTCATTTTTATAAGGCTTACATGCTTGATAGTATCTTCTAATCATTTTCATGAAAATTAAATATGTTAGCTCCTCTGATCATTTTCATGATGATTACGTACTTATTAGTATCCTCTACTCATTTTCATTTTATGTTTTTCAATTTGGTGTCGGTGTATATCTCCTTCTCAAAACTTGATATTCTTCTTTTAAAATGACCCAACCATGCTAAATTTCAAGATTTAATAAACCAAATGATAATTTTTTCCCTTGATTAAATAATCAGATTGTCTCTAACTCTCTACTGGGAATAAATTTTATTAGTCCAGACACCCTTAAAATGTTTCTGTTGAAGATTAATAATTTGGATTCAGCAATATTCCTCAAATGTTCAACAATATTTGTCAAATTACTACATGTTATTACAAACCTGAGGACCAATTGATAAATCTATATTTTAATTTCTTTAGTAAGAAGTTTATTCTTAAATAGGTATTGTTATAAATAAAAACATTTATTTCCCTTTTGAACGTTAAATTCTTTCGTTATACGAAAAAGTATATTCTCTTAAACTTTAATGAAAGTTAATAAATTAGAGCTCTAATTCAAGCTCTTATTTATGTCTCAATTTTGTTGATTAATATTGTATTGTATATTCATTTTTGTTATTCTTAATGTAAAATATATTAAACATTTGGAAGTATCCTTGATTTTGTTTCAATAAAGAATCCATTTTACATACTAAATTCATTTTTATTTGAATTTTTGACAACCAATTCATAAAAGAATAAATAATAAAAATAAATATTTAAAATTTATTGGAAAATAAGTGTGTTATACTCTATGAAAACTGATGTCTGATTTTGAGTTTGCAATATTAAACAGCTCAAGAATAAGCTTGGTTTATGCAATATTTTATATGATAATTTATTGCCAATATTATATTCATTAAGTATAAATTTCTAAAGAAATTATTCATAATTTTTCACTGCTTTAGAGTTAGTTTTGTTGTTAACCAACACTAAATAATTTTAAGCAAAAGGAAACTAGGCTAAATATGTTATAAGAATACTATTCCATGAGTGTGCCACAAAGTACATCAAAAACCACCTTCAAAAGTTTTAAAAAAAAAAATACGGTGGAAAAATACGGCAAAATGAGCTAACCCATTGGTCTTCCTAAATTTCTGTTATTCATATAGAATTCTCTTTCTTTTGATATCATCTTATAATGCTTTTTCTTTGAACTCTATTCGTATTCTCCATCTGATTCGACCGAACATGTCGTTTCGGTCATAGAAATGTGCTCTGGTTGTACTCCGCCTGATATGATGGCTGGCTTTAACCGTAACCGCAACAGGGAAATTCCCTTTATTCACGTCTCCCACATCAAGCGATTGGAAATCCGCAATTCCATCTGAGTCCCCCAATTACCTGTCACCTCCTCCTTCCTCCGTTTCGGAGCATTCACTCTACTTTCATTCGCTCTTTTCGGATGACGTCATAGGTGGTACTGTCGAAATCACAAATGGAGAGATGTATACTTTCTGCTTGATGTGAGATTGGAGCTGCTATAAATATTTGGTTTGAATACTATTCAAATAGTTCGCTTTCCTGATTATAAAAGTGTTTCTAATATTCATAAAGTAGTAGTTAGACCGAACCGAAGTAGTTGAAAGTTGTAAATTAAAAATATGCTTTGCAAATCTAACCTGTGTATCGTTTATAATCAATTTCACTTAAAAATATAAAAAATTGATGAAGAAACTACAACTAGTCTGCTTTTAAATTTTCAGTTAAGAATATAAAATAAATTTATTCATTAATTTTATTATAAATAATGAGAGATATAGTGTATATATATTCATCTATATAAGTTTAAGCAATTGTAATTATATAGAGATTTTTGAAAGTCTTTCAAAGTGCTCGTTTTAAAGTGTTTAAACATTAGATCCTGAAATCAACAGGCTTGATGCAATTTATTCAAAAAATTAATTTATAAATGAAAGTAAGAAAAAAATGAGTGGTTTACATAAAACTTTCTTGAAAGTTGAAAGAATAGAAAGTTTTAAGCATTTTTAATGGTATAAAATAATATAATTTTAAGAATATTATTTTATACCATTAAAAACTTACAAGTGTTTAATACAAGAAAGAACTTATTTTGCTGAAATAATTTGTGCACATCATTGTGCCTTCAAATTCACATATTTTGAAATGAAAATTTCAATAATAGCTAAATACTAATGGATGTAAAAGTATAAGATGTTATGCAACACATATTTTTAGAAATATTTCAACAATTTGTCAAAAATATAAAAATTTCATATATTTTAAGTTATATAAAAATGCTTATTTACGTATGAACTGTTGGAATATAAACCAAATTTATCATGAATTTGTTATTATATTTAGTATATTGAAATGAATATTTTATAGTTCCATAATATTTTCGAGCGCAAATTTAATTGACAGATAATTTTTGCTCAAATAACAATTACCCAAGTAACAATTTTGAATGCTCTTAAAAATGTGTAAATATAGAAAGATAGAATTTAAATATCATCACACAAAATGTCATCATGATTTTTTTTGAAATAGTAATAATTAGAGCTAAAGATACCTATTTCAATGTTTTCAAAAACATTTGGTCTTCAGTTGGAAAAAAAGTAAAACAAAATTAATTGAAAAGAAATTCAGTTGCATTCCTTATAAATGGAGAATATTTCCCCCAATTCTTTTTTTTTACTTGAAATAAATATTCCATTATTTTTAGCTCGACAAATGTTAAGCTAAAGGGAACAAGAATCAGCGATTTCAAAAACTCTTTCCTGATTCAAAACAAATTGAGTTTGAAAGTTGGTCATATCGTTGAGCTTCGTCCTGAGACAGTTCTTTGGAATGGAACAAAAAATTCCCCGTATTCTTCTATTTGTCATTGAGACAGCGTTTACATTCGTATCTGCGGAAGATTTAATCTTCCGTCGCTTTTCAAAGAATGCCAGGAAAACGTGAAACAACGAAATGGAATTCTTCCGTCCCCAGTTGTTGTTCTTTTGACCGTAAAGAAAAGTTTCCTTGAGCGTTTTAGAACAAATGGAAAAAAAACACAACTGGAACAGAAAAGAAAATACAGACATAGGAGGAAATAGAATGTCACAGAAGAATGCACTGTGCACAGATGTCTCATTGCGAATGATAGATAACGCACAGATTAGTGTCACAAAAGGCTAACATTGTTTACGAAATTGCACTGCTAGCCAAAGAGACACAACGTAAACCAGAATGGGTAGGTCTGCAATGGATACTCGATTTTGTTTACCTTGTACAGGAACTCCTGTCAGGATAATTTTTGTAGGTGGTGGGTAACTTGCCTTGACAATTACTGTGTTAAAAGGTAGGAGGAATGGGCCTTGCATGCGTTATGGCGACTGCTGTCTTTTTGGATTGCTCTTAATGTGACACTTGAAGCCAATTTTCATGTATAATGTTCCTTTTTGCACATTCTTCCCCCAAACCTGGATATCTTATAATATGGTTGTCTCAAATAGAAATAAAACACGCTATACATATCTATTCCTATGTTGTGAATAAAAATGGAGATTTTTTTCCTATAT
>JAPDSC010011909.1:2815-13420 GCA_026290005.1 Latrodectus geometricus | reverse complement strand
CACCTGGTAAGGCTAAAATGAGTAGCAATTTTCGGCCTTGTTGTGGGCGTGGGTCCAACCACCCAGTGCCCAGACATTGGAAAAAATTATCAATATATATTTATATTTATCAGCAGTAATGCTAAGTGTACTTCCATAATATGTTATATATTTTTTTTATTTTACGAAATTTTTTGAAGACATTTCATCTTATATATTAAGAGACAAACAAAACATAATATGGGTATTGAAAAAATATCATATCGAATATTGGGAACTTATGTCCCATCTTCGAATTAATTTACATGGATTTTTTTTTTATTCGATGAAAGACGGTTATTTATGATTTCTATTTCAGTTTTCTAAGATAAAATGTAATTATCTCTCACTTCCACCTACGCAAAGTAAACCAATAAACTGGTTACATAAATCATTAAACGCCTTTTTTGTCGTGAGTATTTTCAGACATGCATACGGCTTATTGTAGACACATGTGCTGAAATACCCCCCACGCACGCGAAACACGTGCCAAAGGGCAGACATTTACTCAGATCATTACTTTGTAACAATGTGTTTTCTCTCTTCAAACAGTTATTCTTCTCAGAAGACGTAAGTAAAGATAGAAAACCTAATTAAAGAATATAATTGCTCTATTAAACTATATTAATAACTTTTTATTGTAAGTCTTTCTTGTGTTGTAACTTATATAATTTTATGTAGCTCTCAAATAAATTAATTTTAATGTGTTTCAACGTTAAAAATTTAAAAATATTATATAAATTAAATCAAATCATACAACTAGATCAGTAATTTCCAATATTAAATATAGGAAATATATCATTGGAATTTTGAAATAAGGCAAATTATAATTTCTGTATCTTAACAAATTATTTGCCACACTACGTTCTTTTTATTTCCCAATTCCTCCAGAAAAACAACTCTTATTGGTATAATTTTCAATAAATCTTAAAATTAATCTTGGATATAATGTATTTTCTGAATTTATAATTCATTTGAGATATTCTTTTCGTAAGGAATTTTCCCCATAAATTTTGTTGTATGTTTGTGCAATCATTTATTTTGCATGTTAATAATGCATGTAAGCAGTCCCAGTAAGAGAAAAATGCACACGACGTGAATGCTCCATAGATCTTCACTACATAATCTAATATATACATATCTAATATATATATATATATATATATATATATATATATATATATGTGTGTGTGTGTGTGTGAGTACACAACACATATGCATGAATATAGTTTTATTTATAGCTTACTGAAACTAATAAATGACAACATACCTTTTGTGTCGATTTGAAGTTAACAGTTATCTCTTTTCAACTGTTATGATAGTGATCAATTATTCCAGCCAGTTAATCTAAAAACTTTCATCAAGAATTTCTTTTTCATATATGTTGATTAAGATTTTTCACAAATTCCACATTTTCTTTTTGTAGGTTAGTATGTGTTTACATTTTATTTTATTTTGTTCATTTTAGGGTGGAAGAAATTTGACTGTGAAACTTCTAAGCAACTTTGTAATATTTAATACATGATTTTTATTACACTTCTTGTGATCAACACATTTTCCGAAACTTTTGTTATATTGTGTTATGAATTAAAAAATTAAATTAATTATTAGAAAGAGAGAGATAATTAGAAAATAGACTTGTTATTTTTTGTGTGAAAAGTTTAATAAATCATTGAAAGAATGTGTTTGCCTCCCTGAAGAAAACAGTCATAAGAGAGTAAAAATAACCACAGAAATAAAACATCAAATCATTGAAAAGGGAGAACGAAGTGTAAGAATTGCTGATCTATCACGCACATGCAATCATATAACAACAATGATTTGTATTAACTTTAAAAAGAAGGACAAGGTTAAGGAGATGAATCTTCACAGGGAGTAACACAAGAATATCTATGCAGCGGTTACGTACTCTCAAGCATGTAGAAAGGTTGCTTCTCATATGGATAAGCGAAAAGCAATGGCAAGGTGACACTTCACAAGAACATCATTTGTGAGAACGCGAAACTGACTTTTGTTGACCTCGTTAAGAAGATTATCAGCTGCTGAATAAGTATTTAAGGGAAGCCGTGGGTGACTTGAGGAATTCAAGATGAGCACCGGCATCCACATCGTGGTGAGGTAGCAAGTTCCGACACAAAAGCAGCAGAAATCTTCATCAACAATTTCTAGAAGCTTGTAGATACTGAAGGTTTCTTGCCCCAACAGGCTTTAATTGTGGCGTAAAAGGTCTTTTCTGGTAAAAGATGCCGAAGCCAACGTGTATATAACAACAGGAGAGAATGCATTGGCCGGACAAAGGCCAATGAAAGATCGTCTTTCGTTGTTATTTTGTGACAATGCAAACGGTGATTTGAAATTTAAGCCACTGTTGTTCCCTATTCAGGAAATCCATGAGCCTTCGATAAATGCAAAATCCAGAAAACAGACTAAATGTTATGGAAAACTTGGTTGACTTTTTTATTGACTGGATCAAGAAAGTGTTTGGTGCTTTTTTGAAAAAACATTTGCTTGAGATCATATACCACTTCCTATCTTGCTTGCTATTGGTAATACTTCTGCTCATCCACCAAGCCTACAAGATAGACATCTCTGAAAAATTTAAGTTCACCAAGATGCAGTTGCTGCCTACCAACACTTATTGAGGAGTCCAGCTTTGGACCAGCAAGTTATTTCTAACAATAAAAAACTCTACACTGAAGCATTCTTTAAGCATTGTTTTCAAATGAATTTAAAAAAAAAAAAAAAAACTTATAACTCCTCATATTATTGTAAATCAAAGATTTCGTTTTTCAGACTGAAGGAAAAGTTACGTGGAGTGCTAAGGAGCAACCATATAGACTTTCACTTTCGGTTTGCATTCGAATCGCGTGAAATGGTATTATTTTTTTTTCCACTTTAAACCTTGTAAAAAATTGAAGACAACTTTTAATTTATCGAGAAAAGTAAGGAAGATGCCGTTTCGTTTTTCAGGAATAAGATGTAATCCCTCCCAATAGAATAGGTATAAATGGACACGAAATGAAACTATATGTAAAAGAAAATATGTGGAGGTGCAATGTGAAAGCTGTAAAAAAAAAGTAAGAATAAATAAATAAAAATAAAAAAAAATAAAATAACCTTTGTTCCGACACTTGGTTTAATGTTCCAGAGTATCATTCTTAATAGTACTGAATTTCATGCACTGTTGGGAAGAGATACTAATATCTATCAAGTGGTGCAATAAACAGCTAAGCATTTGTCAAAATACTACGACTAACAGTGACAATTTATTATATGAGGAAGGTTTATTCTCTAGATTTACTTCGAAAAATGGAAAGGATGAGTAGTGGTCCTGGAAAAATACTCGAAATTGACGAGAGCTTATTCATACGCCGAAAAAACAACTCTGACAGAGTACTTTCACAACAATGTATATTCGGCAGGTTATCCTGTGAAAGCGGTGAGTGTTGTTCAGGTTCCAAATTGAGATGCAATCAGACTAACATCAACAATTCTAGACTATGTAGTGGAAGAATCGACAATTTATTCGGATTGTTGGCTAGTCTACAAAACGGAAGAGCTTGAAAAAAAGCTGGTTACAGCAATTTAATTGTGATTTATGCATATAATTTTGTTGATCCAACAAAGGGTGTCAACACTCAAAATGTGGAAAGATTGTGAGACTCTATTAAGTGGAGGAAAAAAGGTAAAGGTTTATAGCTAGTCAGCATCTAGAAACTTATCTTGCGGAATTCAAGTGGCGAAAATCGGATGGAAGACAGAAACCATTTGATTTCATATTGAAAGCATCGCTGAGATGTGGAAGCTACGAATTATGTACGAGTAATTGCAGAGCTTGACGATAAACTTGTCGTTGTTTTCATCCCGGTTGCCATGGAAATCAAGAGGCGCTTCATTTTCTATTGAAATCAGTTTATGGTGTTAATCTAACCTTCATGTTTACAACTGCTTAATATCATTAAATCATAATCACATGGTTAATATAATAGTTAATTAATAATTAATAACATGCAATGAAAGTTTATAAAATTATTTAACGAATGTAGTATAGTTTTACATTTTAGTATAAATGAGCTACATTTCTGGCCATTATTGATTCATTTTCTTTGGAACACCGGTGTCGTATAATCATTTTGGCACCTTTTTGAATTTATGAATGTTTTGGAGGATTTTACACTTTTTCTGGCAACCTGAACTATTTTTTTGTGAGGTATGGTAGAAATTAAGGAAAGATTATAGAAATTAAGATATAAATTCTTATAGTTGTTTCCCTTTGGAAGTTTCAGTATTTTTCGTGAAAGTACGTCTTCAAAGGAAAAAGAATTTAATATTATGTAAAATATATATACATGTTACAACGTCTTTTAAGGATTGTCTTTCAAAAGAAATCCAAAACCATATATGACGTATCCATCGTACCAATGAAATAAACTATAGTGTACTATAGCCATATAACTTTATATTGTGTGAATGTGCTCAAGAATTGAGCATACATTAAAGAAAATGAAAGTATTAACCAAAATATTAACAAGGGAAATAGAAAGCCGAGATAATTGCAATAAATAATTAAATTTAGCTATAGCATTAAAAATATTGAATTAATAAAATCAAAATTCAAAAGTACACATTTTTCATCATGGAAAATAGGAAAGTGATTTTACTTTGATATACATGACAAGTGATGCTGGAAACAGAAAATAGATCATATTCATTTTCTTGATGAAAAAATGTTCTATGGCACTTTAATCATTTCTAAATATATCAATTTAATAAGACACTAAAAAGGAAACTTTCATTTTCGAATATTAAAAAGGATAATATACATACATTATTGAAGATTTTCAGATTTTTTATATCCTAAATTCCGAAATGAAAATATTTTCATACAATACTAGTCATCAGTCAAACGAAAATAAGTAAGAAATGTAACATAAACATGCATATAAAATTGAAAAAATACGATTTGAGAAGGCCATCTTACATTAAATAATTAAATATTTATTTTATTTATCATATAAAATAAATAATTTTATTAAGTTGCTTTGTGAAGAATAAAAAGAGTTTTTTTTGTAGTCAGAATATAATGAAAAAGAAAAGATATATAGATTTGATATATAAAGGAAGCATTATTATAACGAAGGAAAAGAGCAGCTAGATTTTTTTATCACGTGTTTAATATATTAAAAGCATATTCCATAAATGATATATCGTGAATGGCAGACAGCCTCATTTTACACAAATCCAATGCAGTCGTCACGAGATTGAAAAAAATAGAATTTATATAAAATTTTCGCCCAACGATTTATGAGATTACGCTATTGAACATGAAAATACAAATTTGATTATAAATGATATTTATTATAGCTTCAGACTAAATTATCTCAAAAACTAGAATTAATTTCGATAAGTGATATTATTTATCAGTTTCTTTCTTTCTTACCTTTTAAAAAATTTTATACTTAAGCGAATATAAAAGTGAAAAATAATTTATTCTATTTGTTTGAGGATTTTCTTTTTATTTTATTTTCAGGAAAAAATGAACGGTAGCAAAAGGATGTAATATTTTAATCATCTTACAAAAATAACTTTAATTTTTTCGACACATTGAAAAAAAAAAAAGATTATTGGTATTGAGAGATTATGAAGTATTATGTTAAATGCTTTATATGTTTCTTTTCTATGATGCAACAAAGGATTAATTATATTAAATTCAAATTAAATAACATTATTTTTCAAAATAACCTTTGTTTAAAAATTGTTATTGTAATAAACATCATTGGCTCCTATATTCTGCCGACTTGTAATTAATTTGTTTCGTTACTATGTTAAACTGTCAATCATTCCAGAATTTATAAAAAGCTCAATGCTGTACAGCATGATTGCAGAAAAAAAAAATCCATTTGGCGAAATAGTGATTTTTTTGGCGACGAAAAAATATCTATAAATTGACGTAGTTGTGATGTAATAAATTAGTATTTCAAAACAACATATTGAACAAAAGCTATAATTAATTTTAAAAATGATGAAAAAATTAAGATAAATTAAAATAATGAAAAAAATATTATAAGCTGAAATTTAAATATCTAATTTGTCACAAAATGAGCAGAACAAATTGAAAAAATTTATTCGAGCTAATCCCACAAAAATTCTTTTCTTATTATCACACATAACTGAAATAAAATGTTCTAAATTCTCTTCATGATGACATGAATACTAAGGGTTGTTAAAAAAAAATGTTGTAGAATATTCTTAGTATTCTTTATGCCTATGACGTAATTAAAATCCAGGTTACCAGATAATCGATGATATCCGTCAACAATTCCACCAAATTAAAAAAAATTGCCACAAGCATTATTCAGCAGCTGTGTCCTCTTTCACAAGAAAACTGATTTTCGAATGAATATATCTGAAACATGCTTTCCATATATGATTTTAATTCGCGAAACTGACGCTACTTGGTATATTAAATAGTTCGAACTATAAATTAATGTTAAAATGTTTATGAAACATATCAAAATACCCATTTTAAATGATAATTACTAGTGAGACATGACGGATTGTATTGATGACTTCAATCCGTCAGCAGCACAGGATAATGACTTTCGAAAAGTGGAATCTGCCATAGTATCGAAATATAAAATGAATCTAATAAAAGCTTTGGATGTTATTAATTTGATTATAAGGATATTGAATCTAAATTTTCGGGATGCTTGTAAAGAAAATTTTTTGAATTGTGTCATGCAAATGAAATCTTATGATAATGCTGTGGCGCCATCTGTCGGTACAAATCAGACTGATTCAGACTTCTATAATATTGTGAGTGCGGAAAACTGTACATCTGATGAAGTTAAAAAGTTCTATACAGCTGAAGTCAATACTCTGAGATGTAAAATTAGAATTAGCCATATTGAAACAGTGAATAATAATAAAGTAATAGTGAAATGAGCTTCAGAAAATGATAAAGAAAATTTCATTTTCTGCTTTGCAAAAAATTTCAACCATTTTGGATTCCTCTATTCCAAGGGGAAAATATCTACCATCTAATTTAAAAAAAAGTGCCAAGCAATGTTAGTAATGACGAACTCTTAAAAATTATTAAAGAGCAGAATCCTGAAATTAATCTGAATGAAAAAAATTGGAAGGACTAAAACCGTTTTACTTTAAAAAAGTTCAGAGCCCTGGTTATTTCGGTTTTGTGACATATTAAAGTAATGTCTAAAACTGAAGACTTCAAGTAGATATTTTAAATGTTTAGGATAGGCACAGAGAAGCATGCTTGTGTACACACATTCACACTCAAATGCTTAATGTATCACAAAAGCCTTCTTAATTGCAGATATCTTTTGGCTTGTTATTGCTGTTCTGGCAATTATAGGAGTTCTGAAAGCTATAAAAAGAAGTGCAGGTGTGTGATAATTGCACATAAGATTTAATAGTCTAAGAAAAACTCTTAAATGTAAGTTTGATATAGAATTGCATAAGACACTGTATTTTCAAGTTCAACATATTTCTGTTTCTAATTTTTATTTTCAATAGGATTTATAATAATAATTTATTTTTGTTAAAGAACAACTTATATTCGACAAATAATTAATTAATATATCTTAAATATCTGAAATATTTATATCGAAAAAATTTGCAAGTAAAATTGCACATTTCATAAATTAAAAAATAATTATTTTTTTTATTTTATTTATTTTTTTTTAAATAGAGCTTGAGTTTCGTTAACGTGATGGCACCAAGCATGCAATATTATGATGAAAAATATGACATTTCTAAAATAAATTAATATGAGGAAAAAATTCCAATTAACTTTCATGTTTTATGACGGTGTCATTGGAGACCAAAGGCAAATTCCATTTTTTACTTTTTAAAATTCAAATAAAAAAAATCCTTTTATCAATCACAATTACAAAATGTGATTGTTAAAATGCCATCTTACGAAGATAGATATGACATTTCTAAAATAATTAATGGAAAAAATATCACCTGTTAATTTTTATGTTTTGTGATCGTGTGACTAGGAGTCCAAAGGCAAATTCTATATTATGCTTTTTACTTTTTATAATCAAAGATATAAAATTCATTTTTTATCAGTCACAAATACAAAACTCATAAATTAAAAATAAAACGTACAGGATGATATTAATTAAAAATGCTTTTCTGAAAAGCAAAGTAATCCAAAAATTTATAAAAGCTTATTTTGTGAACTAGACTGAAAGTTCTTTTGAGATTTTTATTAGTTATAATATGTCAATTTAGAGTTTTGTTTGAGCGCTTGAGATTATTATTCATACATTACCCTTCACATACTTTCTTTGTAAAAGTATTATTTTATGATTTCTCTTTTTATTTTTACTAACATACATTAAAAAACGTGTAATGTATATTAGCAAAAACAAAAAAAGAAATTAATTTATGTTTTTTAATTTCATATATTTATTAAATGAAATTTAAGAAAGAATAGAATGGTCATTTTTTTCGATAAAAGTTCAAGTATATAAAATGAAAGTTGATATTTCTTTCTGTAATTTAATTTGATGTGAAGTTATTGGCTAATTTAGATAGAGAATGAGAGAAAGTTAATGAAACAATGAGTATATAAATCAATAAAACAACTACCATCTTATATATTCAACATTGTGAAACGTGTTAATTTTGAATATCTGATTCCATATTAGATTAATATAATTCTTATTTAATATTGGGATAACATTCCTAGATTTGCTACTCCCTTCTGAGTTAAAATGGTTAATGCTTTATCCTTTGGTTGAACAATGTTCGTGGGTTCAAATCTCACTGCGTGAATAGGTGTTCGTTGTGGTTCGGAATCCATTCTAAGCCGTAGGTCCCTTTCTAATTAACCCTCGTGTGCAAAAAGTGATCTTTGTGTGAGTGAGAAACAAACCACCTCACCTGATTTGATATTCCATTTTATTAGAAAACACAGAGGCTCATTAAAATCATGTTTCCTTCCCTAATCTCTGGAACACCGGCAACTATGGTTATGAAAAAAGTGTTGAACTATAAGAATGAGACAATGTGATATAAAGTGAGAGATTGATTGCCGCATCTCTAATGATGAAACTGGAGAAATAGTTGTTCTACCATTTAATCTAGATAAAGGAAGAAAATCAATTACAAAGCCGCAGCGTTTTGATACCAAATGACATCTCATGCACAGACATTTAAATACTGATAAAGAATTGAACCAAAAGGAATGCAAATTTTCAAACTAAAAAAGGGCATAATATAATAATATTCTTCAGGATTTTTTAAAATGGCATAATTTTTATTCCTAAAGATTTTCCAGTTTTTATTTAAATGAACAGTATATTTAAAGTTAAGTCCGAGTCACGTTTTTCCTAAATATTAATTTTCTTTTATCTTGGTTTTAGATAAATTATGATGTAAAAACTTAGAAATTAGCCAAAACATTAATTACGTAGACTATACTTTTTGTGAAATTGGTTAGTTTCTGAAAATTTTAGTAAAATTTTTATCAAAACGTCTATTACTCTACAGAGCGGGGTCACGATGGCCTGGTTTGTTAGGGCGTCGTTCTCGTTACAGGATGGTAGTGAGTTCGAATCCCGGCTTATCCGATTATCCGTCGTATTCTCTGATGGTGACTGGGGCAGGTAAAATATGTCGTGGTCACAATGTCCTCCCTGTTCCCATCCCAAATTAATACATGTGGGAGTGTTAAGAGGCAAAACCATGGGTCTTCTCTGGCTTCCTATCTCTAAAATTGGAATGACCCAGATGATGCTACTATCTATGATCCAAAATTGTACGGAAGCTCTGACTTCATTCACTCAATTCCTGACGGATGCGCTTGGCTTCGCCTAATGTCATTAGTAACAAGACACTCAGAAGAATGTAATGCATGAATTTTAATTTAGGTGTAAAGTTTATGTGGCAATGTTCTTTGAAATGAAACAAAATCTAAGAAAAATATCCAGCGATAAAGAAAATATGGTATTTTTACTGAACATTCCCTTTATAAATAGATGTAAATGAAAAAGTTTTCTACTTATATTTCTTCATTTCATAGATAAAATAGTATTAACAAAAATATTGACTCAAGTTTCATACAAATATCTCCATTATTACTTTAAATATCGCGTTAAGAGTTTGAAGATATTGTGAGAGTTGTGAGAAAATCGCCTTTAAAGAGATTGTTTCGCTGGTGATAGCGACGATGTCGCTGCTTCTTCTTGAGAGTATAAGCCAAATACACAGCGTCATACTTATTACTATCAATCAACAGATTATAAAAAAATATAAATTTTTAAAAAACAGTAAAAAAGGGAAAAAAAACCAACCCCATTTTTCTTTACCATTTGCATGTTAAAAATACAAATTTCGGTTTCGTTTTCAAAAAAAGACTACATATTTTTAAATTACTGTAACTTAATTTCCATTTCACATACAATAAAACGAAAACATTTGGAAACTGTAAAGTTCTGAGTACAAGATTCACAAGTAAAAAGAATCGACATGATGTAGTCAAAAATCAACTTTTCAACGTCGGCAAATCTATAATAATAAAAGCAAGTGTAATGTGTCTGTCCGTTTGTCTGA
>JAPDSC010011905.1:90755-139117 GCA_026290005.1 Latrodectus geometricus | reverse complement strand
GTTGACAAGAATATAAAATGAAAATTTGAGTACTGACGTCATTCATGACTTAAATATTGACGTCATTCGTGACTTGAGTATTCACTAAATTCACACAAGCAGATGGCATACATACTTATGCTAAATTAAAATATTTTTCATTTTACATAGGAATAATAAGTTTTTATTACAATGTTTAAAGTGTAAACTAATATGAAAGCTAACATAAATTTGTTTCTGTGATTATGGTGCTTATTTAGATTTTTAACAAGCTTATGATTTAACAAGAGGAGAAAAGGTATTACGAATTTTAAGTGAATTTAGTTATCATGATAAGTTCATGAAATTAATAAAAATGATATTTATACAATAATGATTAAAGTTAAATTTCTTGATAAACCTTCTAGAAAATTTAAAATTAAGCCCAAAATAAGATCAGGAAAAGTAGTGTTTGCATTGTTGTCAGTTGTATGCTAGATGAAATGGTGCACAAAATAATATTAAATAGAGATAGGGCTTTTTCTAATAGAATCAGGAAAGTTTTGACTGTTGCCAATAACACGGTTTAATGACTGGTAGCAAAAGAGACTTGATTGGAATATTTCCTGAGTTCTACAGAAAAGATAATGTTTTTAATCAAGTAATCAATTTTAAAAAATAAATACGTAATTATGGATTGTAAAGAAACTGATGCAACTATTAAATTGGATATAACTTAAGAAAGTTTCAAGAGTTTATGTACTTAAGCTCAATTATATAAAAAAATAATGGTATTAATCAATCAAAGTTTACTAAAAGTAATCGCTGCTTTGAACCATTACAAAAAACTAGTTAAGATTTAAATTGATAACATGAAAATGAATTGTGTTTAAAACTATGATTAGACCAACAATTACTTATAAATCAAGCACTAAAGCTTTACTTAAACTTCGTTTCAAATCAAGAAAAATACGAATAAGTTGGAGGAGGAAGATCTTAAGAACTATTTCTAGACCAATCAAAGAAGGTAATGTTTGTATAAATATTATTTTTAGTAATATATAAGTGATGGAACCAGAAATTCAAATGCTTATTATGGAAAAAATTTAATAAATATTGTTAAATAAAAAAGATAAATATGTTTAATCAAAATAGTAAGAACAAATGATTGAAATTCATGACAACTTAGGAAAAAAAAAACACATTATTAAAAATCAATACAAAGTTCAACAAAAACGGAAAGTGAGAAAAAAAAGGTAGATAACTGAAGTTAAATCATGAGATTAAAAACCATTAAATGTGAAAATCTAAGCATAAGGCAGATTGCTTTGGAGAAAATTTCTTATAGTAAATAGTTCCACGTGGACTAAAGAAGATTGTAGTATTGGGAAATTAATAAGTTATATAATGAAGTTATGTTTATGATTAAAAAAGGCTTGGCTAAAAATAGTGCATAAAATTTTTCATGGTTATTTTTTGAATATTTGAAAGGAACTGTACACAAGTACACTGTACACTAAATATTTGTGCCTTGTCGTTTTGCTCCAAAACAGTATTAAACATTTTTATATGAAATAAAAAAATTTCTTTTCTTTCCCAGATGTTTTACCAAAATGAATGCTCAATACATGCTTGGCATCTGGGACTACTGTGTAATTGCTTTAGTGATGTTAATATCTGTGGCCATTGGCTATTATTTTCATTCTTCGAGCTCATCAAGTAAGTCTGCCAATGACTTTTTGATGGCCGGACAGAACATGAGCCGTTTTCCAGTTGTAATGTCTCTAGTTGTGTCTAAAATGTCAGCCATATCACTTATTGGAGAGCCTGCTGATGTGTACATGCATGGTGCGGAGCGGCTTATCAACGCACTTTTTTTGTTCGTTGGAGCTTTTGTGGCAGCTTATGTGTTTCTTCCCGTCTTCTTCTCTGTTGGATCTCCAACCATTTATGCAGTAAGTATTAAAATAATTACTATTTACCTTTTGTAAACAATAACTTGCTGTGATATAAAACAACTCATAATGCGGGATCATGATTTTGTAATTTTACGCATATTCTGATGAATAATTGAATATTATTGCAGCTGCGTAAAAAGTTAAAAATAAATTAGTATATTTTTGAATCAAGAGAAACTTAATAAATATCCAAGTACCAAGTGAGACCAAAGTGAAAAGCGCAGCTCTAAGTAAAAGATTATAAGGATTGCTTAGTCTCTTCACAGTTATAGGTAATTTAGACTAAAAATAGTTTAGTCCAGTAAAATTTTAGAGAAAAAATTTAAAATTTAGTTCTTTTATAGTACTTTCTATGTCATTTTTTAATTGATAAATATATTACATAGTAGTTATGATATCCTATTTTAAAGTTACTTAATTTTTTTTATTCATTAATTTAATTTATCTTACGAATAATTGGATTTTATTTTTATATCAATTTAGAGACTGCAATCAACTACTCATTATAATGTAGATAAAATGCGTTAATCTGCTCTTTAGGTCCCCTACTCTGCCAACTTGGCGATAAATGCACCAAGCGTGGTAAACGGACGTTTTTATCCCTAATGAGCTCTTTATGGCAACCGCCGGAGGAAGTAATTTGAAGAGCTTTTTCGCGCATGCTCATTAATTGGTTTTTTTTTTTAGCATTTTCATTGGTCGTTAATTAGTTTCAGTTTGAAAAATGGGTCATTTTCATTGGTTGCTAAATAGTTTCAGTTTGAAATAACGGTATAATTTTAATATCGAATAAATAATATCTTTTGAAATTTTAATAATAGCAACAGTAAAAAATCGTATTCCATTATCACCATGGCAACAGCATTTTTGAAAACGCGCCAAGTACGGGACTCACAGCACACTTTCACCAAGTTGGCAGAGTAGGGGACCTAAAGCGCATTTTCACCATAAAATGTAGCATTCAAATATTAATTTACATATGTTATATTTGAGATGTCTGCATTAAAGTATTAAATTACAATGTTACCAAACTTTCTTTATTCCAGTATTTAGGAAAAAGGTTTGGAAGATCAACTAGGTCAGTTGTTTCGACTCTTGGATTTATACATTTGGTACGTTTTTATGAATTTTATCTGTATTATTGAAACACGTTTTTTTTTTATTATACTTAAACTAATTACTTGAAGTATTTTTCTGCGAATTATTAAAAAATAATGAGATTCTTGATGAAATTTTTTACTTTATCATCATCGGTTTGAATCATTGGCAGTAAAAATGACAGCAAGATATATTTATATGAAAGCTGACATAAAATAAGAAAAATGAGCAAACAAATGTGGAGAGTGTCAAATAATAACATTTAATTTACATACATCATTCATATGTTTTTAATCTCCTTAAATTATGGTTCATACGATCACGATATTTATAAAGTATTTCTCTTCTATCACTTTTTCTTAATAATTTTAAAGTTATCAAATAAAGAAACTCTGACACATAATATGTAAGATAATTTTGGTGTCAAAAAATCTATTTTAAGTAATGTGTTTAAGTGTTGTAAAAGGGAAGCTATAGTTCATTTTTCATATAGTATAATTTTACCTGAAGGTAAATAAGCTTATTAATGTGTCATTATGTACTATAAATTAAGTGCATACGGATCAAAATTTATTATTATTGAATTTTGCATTTAGCCGAATCATTATGCAGCAAACTTTAAATCTATCTTAATCTAGTGAATGTTGTTGGGTGAGATCGCAATTTATAAGTTTATAATAAGACCTTTATTTGAATGTTCTCATACTCAAGAGATCATGTTAGATAAAAAAAAGTATGAGACCGATGTTTCAACTGGTTATTCCAGCGACTATTTCAGAAAAATACCCACAATATTAAATTTGCAAACAATCATTTTAAAAAAGTCTTCCACTATATTTATATTCTTATAGCAGCCACAAGCTTATGAATCATAAATCAGTTGAGTTGATTCTTATCGGTTGGGGTAATTATAATTTATCGATCATCTTGAGAATTTATCAAGTTTGTATACCTTCCGTACATTTATTGTACATTTCATTTGCTTGAAATGTTGCTTTTAAGAGGAACATAATACTGATCATGTTATAATAATACTGATCAAATAACGCATGCATTTGATACCATGGTATGTTATCGTTTGTAGGTACTGTTACTAAAGCTATAGTTTCTAGCTTTTTATATATTTCTCCTTGAGCGAATTCATTTAAATTTGAAAATTATATATATATTTTGAGGGATTGGATGTAAATAAAGTTCTCCTCTAATCTTCAGTGTGTATCAATATTTTATTCTTTCTCTCGAAATTCAAAAGTTGATGAAATCCCTCGCTGATTCAAATTGCATTAAATTTCTTCCACTTGCTGTGATTTGGCTGAAGTATAAAAGTAGAAAACAACTTTTTTTGGCCAGCTCCTCTGCTTTTTCGTTGCCAAAATAATACGATGGATTTATAATGGATTATATGTAAAAACATGTATTTAATTAGTATTTTAGTTGACTTTAAAGATGTTGACTTTAAATTGATTTCATCCATTCATTTTTGTATATATTTGCAGATATTTCTATTAGCAGTTATCTTATATACTCCTTCACTTGCTTTGGAGGCTGTTACAGGTCTTAGTCTTACTACATCTATTTTATTAATGGGTGGAGTATGCATACTCTTCAGTGCAATGGTAAGAGCACAAGTCTTTTTTCATTTTTAACACATATAAATGAAAACTTTTTATTTAGTCTCTTTGCTTTCGCTGAAAGTATTTCTTAAAAATAAAATTGAGTTTAGGTATGGAACACTTGTGTTGACCTTAACTACATATATTAATAGAGGTATGTAATTTATAAAGGTGTGAATATATTATAAAATATACATATTAAATATTAATTGCAATGTAATAAAGAACTGGAAACATAGTATGGTATGAGATATGAGAAACATTCATTTGGTTACAATTTTAAGATATAATCGAAAAAACTGCATCTCTTCATTTGGTAAATATAAAAATTATGAAAATATCAAATTAATTTAATTTTTGATTATATGTATTATACATTCATGATCATAAACTAAAGAATGCCATAATAATTGTTCTATAATATAAGAATTTCACTTGGAAGATATATTGCCCCATATACCTTCAGGAATGACGTGCTTGTATTACAAAAAAAGCCAAGTAAGGTAATTTTGTAAAGAGCTGCTATTCTAAATAAATTAATGCTTTCAACTCAAATGTTATGGTAAAAGAAGACCATACTATTAAAACACAATTCACCAAAATAATTAATTTAATAATAAACTTAATACGAAAATAATAATGGCAGTTATTATGGAGTAATTTTTACTTTTACTATAATATTTTACTCTAATTATTACTTTTGCTATAAGTGATTTTTTTATTATTTTCTCATTATAATAATAATTACCTTTATAAAAAATAATTATCATAAAATTTATTATAATATGAAAATAATAAAAGTAAAATTTGATAAATTCAAGAAAGCTTATTTTTTTATAAAATAGTTAAAAAATATAAAAATAAAAAATAAGCTTTCATAAATTTATTACGAAAATAATAAATGTTTATTATTTTCGTAATGAATTTAAAAAAGCTCTTCTATTCCGAATTAAATTTATAATTAATGTAATGTAATTTTGAAGAGATTTTAACTTTTATATAAAATGCCTATTTATATGTCTTATAATGGGATATTAATTTTCATTACTATTTACAACAATTTAGATTGATACATTAAAAGTTTAAAGTAATAAAAATTATTTTTTCGATGTTAAATTAAAATGTTTTCAGTAATTTCCAGATATGATTATATTAATGGAAAAAATTGCGTAAGTTATATTCTTTATTTATTAGGTTTACAGAATACTGATCTTGACATATATTTGATTACTGCATTGATTTTAATTTCACTATGATGAAAACATTTTTATTTAAAAATATTGTAATAAAATAACTCTCTTTTTTATATGATTATATTAATTGTAAAGCATTGCGCAAGTTATTTTTTATTGGTAAGGTTTACAAAATACTGATCTTGACATTTATTTCATTACAGCATCGATTTAAATTTCACTGTGATGAAAACATTTTTACTTAAAAATATTGAATAAAAGTAACTCTCTTGTTGGACTATTTTGGATGTAAAAATGCATTCAAGCATGCGTAACCACATCCAGTTTGTTGTTTATAGGGCGGTATGAGAGCGGTGATGTGGGCAGACGTCTTCCAGTCCTTTTTCATGTATGCATGCTTGATTGCTATAATTGTGTTTGGACTCATTGAAGCAAATGGTATTCAAAATGTGTACAATGCGGCTATCGAGGATGGTAAATTAAGCATTCCTAAGTATGTACTATTAGACAAATTATATATTATAGTATTATTTTCCTCGTCATTTGAATCCTATAATATTCCTTTTTCCATTTAGGAATATTATTAATATGCTTTTATACTCAAATATGACTTTGTATTAACTTTTAGAATCTTCTTTGGCATTTTTTACAAATTTTATGGAATCCTCTATACACAAATTAGGGAGAGGTGAATGACATTTACATGCAAACATCAAATTTCTTATGCACTTCTTACTAATGCTTACCTGATATTTTCTGTGTTATTTATCAATATAAAATTTAATCCTATTATTTAATTTGCTATGCGAATATTATTTGTCAAGATTACACAAAAATAATAATTATTATCTTTTATATAAAAAAAATCTGAAAAGAATCAACTAACTAGTGAATTGTAAGTTATCAATGTAAAATATCGATAAAAATAGCTTGTTTTTATGCCTTAATAATAATAAAATATGATTATATTATTGCATTAAATTCACTAAAACGTTCATTATTATTGGCAGAAGTCCATGAGATATAAATGAAAGGGACATTTTTATTGAACGATTAAATATATTATTAAAACTACATGCTGTGTATTTTTAACACAATATCAAAATATCCTGTGCTATAAATGTAAAATTCCTTCAATACGGAATAAATAAATTTTTTTTAAGACATGCAGTCAGAAAGTTTACACTTTTTTAAATACCATCAATTTGCAAATTTTTTTTTGCAAAATTATTGATTCAATTGGGTTCTTTTGATTATAGTCACTTGAACAAGCATAGACATGTAGTGGATGTAAGAATAAAGATTTTCAGAACTTCTCTTGAACAAGAGGGATGAGATTCTTTATATTGTCATTCTATTTTCAATAAACATGAATATAAAAAAACTTTAACTACCAACATTTTGATTATTTTTTAGTAAATAGATATATATTACGGTCTAGAAAATAATACAAAGATTCTAAGATGTGTTTGTAAAAAAGTCTCAGAATGACATTCTAGTTTTATGTTGTACATAATGTATCATTTGAAATACCACGAAAGTTGGTATTATATTTTTTATTTCATATTTAGAAAAAAAAAATGATTTCCATTCTAGAAACTTGCAATTCAACATATTTTACAAAATATAATATAAATATGATTCTTTAATTTGGAATTCAGAGCAAATTCAATATTATTTTTTAAAATTAAAACTATTAGAAGCATGTTCACATCAATTAAAAATGCATTATAAATAAATGCATATATATATATATATATATATATATATATATATATATATATATATAATTGTCTTTTAACGTAAAATAAGTAATTGTAATCATAAATTAGTTATCGTCCATATATTGTTTGTTATAAGTCTTTTGTATTATTTTAAAGAACTAACTATTGTGTAATATAAATAACGCTCTTCTCAAAATACTTTAAATACTGGTTCTCAGAGAAGAGGTATGCTAATTTGAAACATTTACCTGTATTTAATAAACAATTAAATTAATTATATTATGTGCAAAATAAAATTTAAAATTTTATTTATGTTTTACGATGCTAACTTTGATTATTATTTATTTTGTTGTTGTTGTTTATTATCATATCTGGTTAGTCAATACACTAAATCAGATTCATGTGACCATGAACTAACAAAAAGTCTAAAACAAGAAGAGGACTTGGAAATAAGTCCTCTTTGATAATTTACTTCTCTTATTAGAAAAACAAGTCCATTACCACCTCTATACAATCTATCAGATCTCAAAACATGATATCCCTCAGCACCGAAAAAGGAGGTTTCTTAATTGATAATGGGGAATATTACAGCCTCTAAACGTCAGGTGACGTGGAGCACCCAAAGGCAGAGAGAGAAATGACTTCACTCCAATTTCATCAACTGTTTTTAGGTGCTATGTATGACTTTCACGCCAAGTGTAACCCTACTAGGAGAAAACTCCAGATGTACTTCTCCCATTTCTCCCCTTTCCACTTTGAGGCAATCAGCAGGACTTGATACCTTTTTCCCTTATCCCATTTTTAATGTAAGCGCTAAGAAGCAAAAATATTGAAAAACTAGGAAATTATAAATGGTTTATTTCCATGTTAACTCTGGCTGCTTGGCATTATTACCAATGATTTTTCTTGAAGTATATTAACGACAGTGTGTGTTTTAGACAGATTTGAGGCAACCAGCAGTACTTGATACTTTATTTACTTTTCCCATTTTTAATGTAAAAGCTTAGAGGCAAAAATATTGAAAAACTAGAAAATTATAGATGGATTATTTCCATGTTAACTCAGGCTGCTTGGCATTATTATCATGGTTATTTTCTTGAAGTATATTAACGACAGTGTGTGTTCCTGCAGGTTTGAGGCAACCAGCAGGACTTGATAATTTATTACTTCTCCCATTTTTAATGTAAGCGCTAAGAGGCAAAAATATTGAAAAACTAGGGAATTATAGATGGTTTATTTCCATCCTAACTCTTTGCATGGCATTATTAAAATTGTATCTTGATGAAGTATAGTAACGACAGTATGTGCTATAGCAAAGTTATTACTTTGTAACGAATCATAACAGAAGCTGAGGTTACGACTCCTCAGATGTTAAAGAAAACATTGTTAGAAATCAAGTATCTATTAGATATCCTATACCCCACTCATAGATTCAGGTAGAAATAATGTTAATTAGTGTCAGATATCACTCCATAGATATTAAAGAATATTTGGATAGTAATCTAATAATCATTAGATATCTGCCAAGCCATCCATGTATTCATGTCGGAATAATGTTATTTTATAATAATATTATATCTACATGAACATATGAGTGGCTGGGAGGATATGCAATAAATACTGGATTTACATATATCCAGGTATTTCTTAAAATGGTTGAATGATTGGAACTTCATGTTAAACAAAATATCATAACGTTTTATCATCATTATTGCAATTTCATTCCATACATGAAAAATAATACAGAACGTTCAACTTTCTCTTCTATATATGAATCCTCTTCATGAACTTTCTCTTCTGTATATGAATCCTCTTCATGAACTTTCTCTTCTATATATAAATCTCTTCATGAACTTTTCTCTTCTATATATGAATCCTCTTCATGAATTTTCTCTTCTATATATGAATCCTCTTCATGAACTTTCACTTCTACACATGAATTCTCTTCATGAACTTTCTCTTCTACACATGAATCCTCTTCATGAACTTTCTCTTCTACACATGAATCCTCTTCATGAACTTTCTCTTCTATATATGAATCCTCTTCCTGTATTGAATATAAGTTCTGGTAGGTGTTTGGTTTTGTATCATGGATAGAAAAAAAATTCAAATAGGACTGAAGGTCTTATTCTATCTATGAAAAAAGGGTTGCCAAAGACTCAGAAGAAGTTCAACTTCTGCTTATTGGTCCTCGGAGAGTATTCTATTTCCTCTATTTTCACTCATTGGAAACCAATATAGACGTTTCCTTATTCGCATTATAAGAGTTGAAATAGAAGTTCTATTACAGACAATTTTTAAGTGGTAATTTGTCTCTGGCATGCTGTCTTTAGTTGTAAAATAATGTTTATTTAATTACTATTTATTCATAAATATTTATTATCATTTATTTATTTAATTACTATTTATTAGAATAATTTACAAATGCTTTAATGATATTGTGATTAAAAATTGCTAAATTTGTTAATAAATGTATTCGTGGTTGCGGATTTAACTTAATTTGTCCGCCAATATGTACAATATAGTATCTAACAACAATTACTTGTATTTGACGATAATTTCAAAAATGTCGTTATATATTTTTCAGTTTTTCATTTGATCCAACTATAAGATACACGTTTTGGAATTCATTGGCCCTGGGAATACAGTATGGCGTTGTCACTGTGATTGTCAATCAAACAGAAATGCAAAGAGCGTTATCAATCAAAAAACTGAAACATGCTCAATCGTAAGTAAACTCATTTTAATAGAAATTATGTAGATATTGGATTCTTATGAGAAAATTCCATACATGGAATCCTAAATTTAATTAATCATATCAATTTAAGAATTGCATAAGAAATTGTAAATACTATTGTTCTTTTGATGAAGTATTAATTTATAGAATTTTTCTAAAACACAACGTATAATGAAACTTGATTTTCTTTGTGAAGTAACTATAAAATCTTTTAAATATGTAAGTAAAGATAAGACAAAATTTATCCACACTTTTATATCAAACTTATTTAGGGATCATCCTGCCCGATACGCTTGATTTTCCCCCCAGAAAAGTTTATAAGTATGAAGCCATTAGTGCATTTTAAGTATAATAATTTGAAGTAAATCAATGATTTGATTGTCAGAATAAAGTTGGATGGTGAAAACTAATACTTTCTCAATAGCATAAAATATTTCCAAAAAAAAACGTTTTTGTCGTCAAGGCTGATATCGACATGTTTTGATTTAATTAATATAATTAGGAAAAAATAGTTACTATCAGCGAAATATTAAGTGTTTTTAAAACTAAATTCAAAATACTGATTTGTATTGCACAAAATACTGTTTCAAAAATTCAATTTTTTTTAAATCAGTAATTATTTTAAAAACTGCTCCGAATAAAATTTCATGAAAAGAAATGAGAGACAGCAGTGAAACATGAGTATACATTCTTCCTGAAATATCTGTCATGATCTTTACAATAACACTTGAAGGAACTGTGATAAAAATGAATACTTCAAAGTTTTAAGTAAAATATTAAGTAAACCGTCATTAAATATTATAAATTCTTGAAAATAAGTGCTTCATTGAATTTTCAGTATCTAGTATTTTTATATTATAATGACTCATTTAGTAAATTCAATTTCAGATACAGAAATATGTATTTCCATATAATTAAATTTGTTTAAAAAATAAAATATTTCATATAATATTAACTTTATTTAAATAAACAATACTTGATTAACTAATTAAGTTAATTATTGATCAAATATAAGAATATATATGAAAACTATAAATTTTGTGTAGGGACGTTAATGTCATTGAAATAAAGAAAAATAGAACAAATAAAAAAATACATTTTAGAGTAGTATCTACATGCAGATCAGAAAGTGAATTTCTATAAGTTAAATGTTTAGAATCATTTAACATTAAGGTTAATGGGATTCAGGCTATTTCTATTGGCAGACACAAATATCAATTGTTCCTATAAAATCAGGTAGTCTCTAACTTTGCGTATTATTAAATTTAGGTTAATTATGTTAATTATACGTGAAGTAATAGAGACAACATGATTTTATAGGAAAAACCTTCATTAGTTGAAAATAATTCATATTGAGCTAATAATGAAAAAGAATATCAAGAGAGTATTTGAGAAATATATATATATATATATATATATATATATATATATATATATATATATATATATATATACTTGTTATAATATGCCACCCAACCTGTCTAGTGGTTACCGTAACTGACTACGGATGGGAAGGACCTGGGTTCGAATCCCGGCTCGGGGATGGATGTACTTTCTCTTTCTATATCTCTGTGTTTCTTGTCCTTTTCTCAGATGATGGATGAAAGTGGCCCGCCCTATAAACGGGTTTGTAGTGGTGTGGCGTGGGCGATGCTACTCGTACCTCCATGACTCGGTTCACAAGTACCCAACGGGAAACGATAAAATGAGTAGCAGTTTCCGGTCTTGTTGCGGCAAATAGGATACTGTTACTTACTTGCTCAAGAGTGCCCGTCATTAGAAATAAAAAAAAACTTGTTGTAACATAATTGAGAAATATATTGAAATGGATAAATTAAATTGTGAAACTTTTATAAGTTTTATCTTAATATATGACCTAAAATTCTGTTTTAGCATATTTCAGAACAAAAAAAAAAAAAAAAATAGCTTCACATACCACAAAATATTTGTAACTTTCATAAATTGAATTTTGAAAATAATGATAGTTAATTCCATAATGTAGGTATAAGCAATATTAACTATATTGTGAAAATGGATGACAAAAATAAGTGATTACGAGATGATACTGCATAAAAGGGTCAAGAGTTAGATAAAAAAAATATGCAAGAAAATAATGCATGTAAGGGAATGAAAACTAAATAGCAAGAAAGAAAGCACAGAAATTTCGTGTAGAAACGTTAAAGTTTAAAAAAAAATACTATGTGCATTGGAAAGTGAAGTATATATCTAAAATAAATAATTCGCAGTTACTTTAAAAGATATGAAAAAAGGCTTAAGATTGTATACTTTTTACCATCAAACTGTTTTTCCAATGTATAAGAAACCAATCCACCTCTCTAATAACTTCCATCAACACAAATTTTCTTACCATTAATAAATAGTGTGTCTTTTAATAATTGTGTGTGTAATATGAGATAACTTCTGTACATAATTACCCTTTGATTACTCGCATACAGTACATAATTACTTGAGAACACATCAACATCACAATTTAAAATTCAATGAGCTGATCAAGGAACACACTGACCATCAAATTTCGATTTTCATCATGCTCATTGATCATAAGGAATTTGGCTGATGAATACCAAATCTCAATGATCAGCTAAATATTTATCGAATAGCATAGCACTTTGATTTCAAAAAGTATATGCTTTAAATTTAAGTTCTAAATATCTGTGGAATTAAATCTTGACCTAACTAATTGTATCAGATTCTCTATCTTGTTATCCCAAAGTGAAGTTTCCCTGTAACTGCATAATTTTTTCTTTTCCTGACTCAATAGATAGTCAATAATTAATATCTGCCACTCTACTGTGGTAACTGTGATCTTGGCAAATTATATTTTCGTTAATATTATGAAACTGAAAAACTACATTTGGAAATAAAAATTTCAAACTTTAATCTAATTTTTGGATTAAAGCTGACTTGAAAGAATCTGTTTCATATATAGCAGGGGTGTCCAAACTTTTGAGATCCGGGTCTACTACTAATTTAAAAAATGGAAGGTGGTCTACCAATGGCAGAGCTAAATTAACATACATATTTATTTTCGGTAACAAGAAAAAATAGTAAATTATGTAATTTTTATAAAAAAAACTTAATTACAAAAAAAAACTTATTTACAAAATAAAAATTTACTGACGAAAATAATCAAAGTATTCATATTTAATTGAAATTTGGCGCTGTATATCTGCGACAAGTTTATCATATTTTGGCTGGTACGAGCTTATTGCAATGCATAAACACGAATTAAATGTTCATCTATTAAATGCGACCAATGTTTGTTTTTTGTTCATGGTTGAAAAAGCAGATTCGCAAAGATACCTCGATCCAAAGTATGATTTCAAATACAAAATAAATTTGTAAATATTTGGTAACGTTTCCTCAGAAATTAATTTCCAAAAATCAGTATCGCTAAATATGCTCTGGATTGAAAAAATATATGGTATCTTAATTTAATAATTTCTTCCTCGACCGTGACTGATGTCCTATCTATTAAATGTCCTATTTTTTCAGATACTCCATCAATGTTGCCATTTTCATTAAATGGATACATCATAAAATTAAGTATTTCTTTCAACCTAATTAAGTCAGCGAATCTTCTTTCAAATTCTTCAAACAAAACAAGTAAGTAGTAAACGAAACCTTCGAAGTCTCGGTTTGGATTATGGACGCACTCTTCCTCCATGTTTTTGAAGTTTCTCTATTCATGTTTTCTTAATTGAGATGCATACCTTTCTATAGTTTTTTTGAATGTTTTTTGAATGTCTGCTCATCATGTCCATTTTAGGTTTTAAATCGTAAACCTTTAATCATAAATCTTTAAATCTTTGCACAGTTTGTTTTGGGTTTTAAAGCGTAGACTTTAGTAAATTTTTATTTTAAATAATTCATTGATTCTTTGTCATAAGTCATAAATTAAATTTTTAATATCCGAAGTCATAATAGGGATGGTCGCATGGACTACTTAAAATGTCTTCGCGGTCGACGTCTTGGCCACCCCTAATATATAGGTTACAATATTAAGAAAAAATATAACTATCATTAGTTTCTGTTGTTAAATATAACTGTTATTTTTTATAATTTTCACTAGTGATATCTATTATAGTAACAAATATATTGTTTCATGTATGAAAGATTAGATTTCTAATTTCAAATAATATATGCAAATAAATAACACTTATCTTTTTTAAATTGGTAATTATATTGTATTTTTATACTTCTCAGAGCATTTGTATGGTACGCTTTTCCTTCATCCTTTTTGTTCTTGCTTGTTAATGCATCTGGTTTAATCTTGTACGCTGTCTTCCGAGATTCTGATCCATTATCAGAAGAAAGTGGAATTGGATTGAAGAAAGCAGATCAGGTTGATATTTAGCTTTATTTTATTAATTAAATAGTTAATAAATTGGCTGATGATGAATAATTATTGTAATTCCTATTTTATCAAATAAAAATTATATGATTGTTGTAATATTAGTTTCATTGCATGAATTTTATTTTCCAATAGTGACATTGAGATTAATTAAGCGCATAAATCAATTGTTACAGAGAAAGTAATTTTCTTTTGACTTTTATAATTTTTTTGGTGAATTTTTTTTTTATTTGCTACTGCTGTTGATAACTTTTATTCATTTGTTGTTAACCATGTTTCTTGAATATAAATGTGTTTTTAATGGAAAATGGTACTTTATCTATCCAACAGAATCTTTATTCTATTTGTCCACCAAATTTTTTCTACATGGTTGAACTGAAACACTGCTGCATAAAATGGATTGAATCTCATATATATCAGGATATTTGTTTCTTGTCAATTTGAGACATAAGCTGCGGTTTTAATTTAAACTATTGTAATTAATTAAAACTATAATTAACAATGATTTAAACTCACCGTAATATTGCCTATACCATATGCTCACCATTCTTGTAAATTGTTTATTTTATTCTGTTTAGAAAGAATAATAAAGATTTTCATAGAAAGCTTTAGATAGCAATTTTTTCGTTACCTTTTAACTAATGCATTATTTGCATGAAGAACTAATGGTAAAGTACAATGTAGTATTTTGGGTGTTATATTTTTTGTATAAATATATAAATCCTACTTGTGACAAAGACTTTCTTGATATACTACTTACATACATAATAATGAAGGAAATTTCCTAAAACGCTGAATGATCTCTAATAGAAAGATGTCTCTTTCGTAAAGCATTTTAGAGTCTTTCTTTAAATTGTTCGGGTTCATATTAAACTAATATAACTCATGTTGAATGGCGTATATTCATACACATATCAAGTTCCTGTTTAACTCACAAATGTCTACTTAGTATTAAATTTTAGCGAGCCATAGTTTCCAGCAATAAAACTGCACCTAGTTTCCTTTGAAAAGTTATAACTTAGAAAAATGTCAAAATTTTCCATTGATTAGCTTTGTCTCTGAAAAGTGGAAAACTTTGGAATAAATTAATTTAGAACTATATTATAACTTTGGAATATTTTAATTTAGAACTATATACTAAATTTTTTTCTTAAACTATATATTAAGACATAATTTTTAAAAGTGATTCTCAAAATCCTGCTGAATCTAGATTAATCATAGATAAAACTAAGCAAATTCATGTCATAACTGTTAAATAAAAGCTTGCTAATAACATATATGTATTTATTCATTAATGCATTAATTACGTATATTAATTATTTGTATAGTACTGATTCGTGATATTGGAAACAACTTTTTTATTTCAGATAGTTCCATATTATATCGTTAGCCGAATGAAAGGTTATCCTGGTCTGGCCGGACTTTGTGTATCCGGTATTTTCTGCGCATCCATTACATCTCTGTCTTCCGCCCTTAATTCGATGTCTACAGTTGTGATAGATGACTTTTTATCTCCTTTGATATCTAAGAAAACATCTGCTAAAATAAACTTTAATATTTTGGCCAAAGTTCTTAGTAAGCATATTTTCTTCTAAATTTTCTTTGGTTTTTATTTTAATATGAATTTTTAAAATTAATTTGATTTAAATTAGAATATTTTTTCATGTTTTTTCAAATTTATTAAAAAAGATTAAGGATTTTGCCTTTTTTGATGTTATGTATATTACATTTTGAATTGTTTTTATGCAAATATATCACCAAAGTATAAAAGCATTTTCTAAGCAATTTATTTTTTTTTGAATTTGAATTGATTTTGATCATAAAAATATTTCCACTTGTATAAAACTAATATTTGCAATACTTATTTAAAAATGAAGTCGATTTGTGCTTCCTTTATACTGTTATTATTTTACATCATTTAAGATATAAATATCAATTATCACAAAATCTTTGACTCGATATAAAGCTAAGATTTTTCTGCAAGCTACTATACAATTTTAAAAGTTGCATGCAATATTCTGTTTAGTACAAAAATATAAATGATATATTTGAATGTATATGTAATATAATTATTAAGTCTGGATGCTATTCTGATATAAAATTTATGATTAAATGTAATATTTCAGATAATATTTTTTAAGTATTAAAAATATGTATATTATAACTTTTCTTTTGGCTATACATAACTTAAAAAAATTGAGTTTTAAAACAGTAAGCAAGATTTTAAGTGGAAGCATAGTGTTAATATATACATAATTTATAGATCTCTTTATTATAAGCACTATAAATAAAGTGGAAAATTTCAAATGCATGTGGTTCATATAGCATAGTCTAATAAATTGAATTATGCACGTTGTTTCTGAGATGTCAATCAAGCAAAATATTGGCATTCTTCCATCTCGGTAGATAGTAGCCAACAAAACCAGCAGCGAGTTCGAAAAGTCGCCTCATTTGGAAAGCGTTTTTTTCAACACGCAATTAAATGTAACTCATAACAGAATTCATTGTTTTCACGCAGATGTTTAAAAACTCGTTTTTTCTTGTTTACTAAAGTTGATTTTTGTTGCTCATTATTTTTTATTTTCTTTTTTTTCCCTTCACATTGATTTCACTACTTAAGAATTGCTCTCATTGGAATAAATCTACAGTTTATTCCAATGAGAAGATATTTTATAAAAATTAATAAACCATTACCAGTTTTTGCTTGGTGATTTGGAGAGAACCATTTTGCAAACTCTCCCCTGAAACGGAAGAGTTCCAAACTTTTTTTCAAAACTTTATTCTTAACTTATTTAAAATTGCTACTATCGGTACATATATAAAATGCTACCAATCAATGAAAATTGGCACAAAATTACAGTATTTTTTGCTTACAGTTGGAAACTATTTATCAAATAAATAATTGTTACATTGATAATGATAAATATTTGGAATTGCCTACTGTAAAAATTAATGCTAGTGAGTATTTTCAATAATATGTCAAAAATTCCACAACAAGCAAGATATAAAACTTTACTAGAAGTCAGAGAAACGATGCAAAAATTATGGTGAACAAATATTCTGTCAAAAAAGGTATTCGACTAGAGTGTTCCAGTATTGTTTTGACTATAATGAAATTTATTTATTGTATCTTCAAAAAAAAAAAAAAAAAAAAAAAAAAAAACTATGGAGTGGAGCATAATATTATTCTTCGTATCATAGTATTCTTTTGATATTTTTTTCTTTAACTAATAACAAACAGGAACAAAAATAACTTTTTTTGTTCCTGTTTGTTATTAGAAACAGGAATATTTGTTATTAGAAACAGGAATATGTTTTATATTATTTATCATATAAAACAGGAACAAAAATATTTATTGGAGGAACAAAAATATTACAGGAACAAAAATTGTTATTAGAAACATGAATATGTTTTATATGATAAATTTAAAATTCTTTATGCTTAGCTATATTTGCTAGTGAAATATATAAGTTTTAATCGTTTTATAGTTCTTAATTTAATTCTCATTAAATATGCTTGAAGGGATTAAAGTGAAACGATTCGATGCCAATTTGCGATGTTTGCGCAAAATTTCCTGGCAGACAGGATTTTTAAAAAAGTACCATATTAAATAGAAATATAATGTATGCAAAGAGAAATAACTTATTACAGTAATGTACTAGGCATAATGTAATATCATGTCAATGGAAAGAAATTATATATATATATATATGCGTATATGCGTGATTTTCCAATGTTTTGTTCAAGAATCTAAATAATTACACATTATTTTGTATTGTAATATTAATATCGATTTTTTAAAAACATTTAGTGGTGGTGAATGGATCTGTTATCACGTTATTGCCTTTTATTTTGCCGTTTTCTAAAGGTGTCTACGAAATCATCGTAATCGTCTATGGAGTTCTGTATGGTCCAGTATTTGGTCTTTATTTGCTAGGAATGTTGACTGAAACGGCAAATGAGAAGGTATGCTATAAATTACATACATTTATATTTTAGAATTTGATTCTTATTTGCTATAATAGTTATTTAATGCTTTATATTTTTTGTCAAATAATAAAGCGAAATGTTTTTTAGATAAGAACGCGGTAGAAATTCAATAAATTTAATAACTTTCGGTTTCTAAAATATATAATATGAGGCATGCGTGTTTATAATTTTAATTTTTGCATAGTGTTTTTCATTCTGTGTGCATGCATGTTTGTAAGTTTACTTACATTAGAGGATTACTTACATCATAAGTTTATTTACATTATAGGATTAATTACATCACATGTTACTTATATCATAGGATTATCTATATCATAAATTTACTTAAATCATAGGTCATTAGTTTACCAAGAGATATTTCAGTTTATATTCGATTAGATGGAAAACTGATTTCTTTTTTACCTATTTTTTATCAATTCGGAAATTGCTTAGAAGATTTTACGAATTCATTCATAGTGATTTTAAAATTATAATTAATTAAAATTTTTTACATTAATTTTAATTTTTATCATTAATTTTAATTTTTTACTTTTCTAACAAAAGATACGACCTTCATTTTAGGGTTCACTAATTGGTTTAATTTCCGGAATATCTTTTACTACGTGGATTGTAACTGGAGCCAAACTGACCAGAATGAAGGAAACTTTGATAAATGTTAAAACATTTTACAATGTGTCAAGTCTTTCGAATCAAGATTTCTACAACACTACTTGGAATTATCCATTTAATATCACACAGCTTGAACTATCTAATACTACGGGTTTGCACTCATTTGTAGCTCAAAATAGTTCTGAAAGGTAAGAAACAATCAAGAAAAGCAAAAATATTATATTTGACTCTTATTAATTTAGAAAACTCTTTGAGCTATATATTGCTGTTTATTTTTGCTTACTATCATTACTTTATTAATACTAAAATTACCTGATACGAATAATAATAAGAAGGATATTACATTATTTCAAAATGAATTAAAGTTTATATAATTATATATATATATATATATATATATATATATATATATCTTCTTATAATGACACTCTTCGGGTGAATAGCACGATTAGACCTTTGTTGTACGTGTTAGTCAGAAAAGGATGTCTGCTTTGCATAGCTGACCATCTCCCTCCTGATGAAGACGTGGTCTCTATGCTTTTTCCTTATTAATATTATATTACATTGTTTTTCTTGATTTTTTTCTTCATTTTGGCTTATTAATATTAAATTGTATAATTTCTTTGTTTTATCTTGATCTTCTAATTACATCTATCTTAATTTATATCTGCATTTCTCTCAATATCTGCTTTTGTGCTGGTTTGATTGCCTATAATATTTGTTGATAAACATTGTATTTACTTTCTATTTTTTATACATAGTATTTATTGCTTTATATATATATGTTTATTTATTAGTAACTTCAATATATAGTTATTAATAACTTAAATATTTGCACACTCACTACTTATGTAATGTGTAAAAACTACTGCTTTTCATAGTGGAAAAAAGTCTGTGGTGGCCTGGTTGGTTAGCGCTACGTTCTCGTTACCGGAAGGTAGTGAGTTCGAATCCCGGCTTATTCGATTGTCCGCAGCATTTTCTAATGGCGACTGAGGCACGTAAAGTATGTCTTGTGGTGTCAATATCCTCCATGTTTCCATTCCAAATTAATACCTCTGGGTTGTTAGGAACCAGGGCTTCAGTCTTCTTTGCCTTCCTATCTCTAAATTTGGAGACCCAGATAGTGCTGCCATCTATGAGCAAAAGTCCTACTTCCAACCTCGTTACGGGGTGCTCTGTTCTAAAAACTGAAGACGCTCTTTCTGACTTCATTCGACCAGTCCAAGAAGGGCTTGGCTTCACCAAGTGTAGCAAGGAAAATAAGAAAATGAAACAAAAAAAATTTTTTTTGAATTATTTATGTATGATTAAGATATGGTAATTATGTAAATATTTTAAAATCGAAGATTTATGCTCTGTACTCGTTGTTACTTAAATAATCGTTGTAAATTTTAATTGTTAACTATTCGGGGAATAATGTCTAAATAATGTAATTAAATACTTTAACGAACAATAATAAACATTGAAATGTTTAAAAAATTTTTATACTGATAAACACTAAAAAAGTGTATAGAATAATTGCAGAAATGTACATTCTAAAATATTTTCTGAAATGTTGCGATTAAAGTTTATTCTAAAGAAAGCATAAAAATCTGTTTAAAAACCTTAACCTAAGCTCAAATATTAAGAAAGGCTGAATACCATATTTCAAAAATTTTGTGAAGGAAGTACATCTGTTGATCCATCAATTTTGAAAGTGATCATGCAACGTGATCAATTTTGAAACTGGAATGATTTATTTGCTAATTTTTCTGGCTTTAAGAGAATTGATTGTGCAAAGTTAAGGAAAGAAAGTTTGAATTATAGGTTAGATCAACATAGATGAGCTTGTGTGTTTCATTAATAATCAAACATAACATTATTTTTTGTAGTAAAGTTTATAATATTTATCTCCAATACAAAGTTTGATTGAGAATGTGAGATTTTTGGATAGTGATTGAATAGAAAATTAACAATGGAATTATTATGCTATAATAAATAGTTATAAGCAAAAAATTAATAATTATAATAAAATCAGTAAAAAAGAATTTGTTCAATTAATTCCAGGAAATTAAAGTTTTAGATGATTTTCGTGGTAACTTTTAGAAAAATCATCACTCAGAGAAGTTTGTGTAGCATTTGAATATATTTTGGATTGATTTGATATAATATTAATGAAATTTCACAAGCAAAAAAAAAAATTGTCATGTTTATTAAATACTGTAATGGTCACTCAAATTCCCTAAGAATTAAAAAAGAAACAGCAAAGTTTTTGATAGTTAATTTTACAACTATAGTACAGTATTTTAAATAATTCAAAGTTTAAAATTTAATATGTAGAACAAAATTGAACAAAACACTGAAATTCATAGAAACCATTGTCTTAAATACAATCCAATTTTTTTAGAGGGCCGATAAACTAATTTCGTACAGTTATTTAAGAATATTCTGAAATGAATGGCATTAAAGGTACAAATGAATAAGGATCAAACTTTAGGAAGCCAATGAGATGAGAAAAGGATATTCTTTGATGAAATATACTTCTTAAAATAAATTTCTGATTTCCAAACATGAAAGAATTTAACAAAACCCAAAAATAACTATTTCATAAAAATGTTTTTAGAATACAAAATACTGCCACAAGCATTTATGAGTATATATAAATTATAAAAGAAAAAAGAATTATAAAAAAAGTTAAATTTAAAATTAATTTATTCCCACATAATAAATGCATATTATCACATTAAAAAAACTCACATATACAATAATAATTCATAATTATACAATTTAAATATGTTTCAAGGGCTGCTGTGGCGTGGTTGGTTTGGGTGTTGTTCTCTTTTATCAGAAATTGGTGATTTCAAATCCCGGTTTATCCGAAGATCCACTGTGTTCACTAATGGTAATTGGGGCACATTAAAAATGTCGTGGTCTTCTCTGGCTTCCTATATCTAAATTTGAGGAACTAGAGGGTGCTGCCATCTATGAGCAAAAGTCGTACTTTCACCCTTGAGCCACGATGTTCTATCCTTAAGACGCTTTTTCTGACTTCATTCACCCAGTGCCTGACGTGCGGGCTTAGTTTCGCCAAGTGTGTTATATGTGACAATAACAATAACAGATATATTTTAATTGAATTAGCCTAGCTGTAACGTTCTTGATTTAAAAAAAATTAATCAATTTTTGATTTTACTGAATTTTTTTATGCACAAATGTTTTAATAATGTGCTATAATTTAAATATTTTGCATCGAACTACCTTCTTTTATTCTGGGGATGTAGTCATTAGGATTTCAGTACTAATAATAAATGATATTTACTATTTTATATAGATAACATTTAGCATTCTTATTTTTCCATCTCAAATAACTTATAATTAAAATATCAAAAATAAGTATATATGAATACTAATTTAAATTAAAAAAAATGAAGCAAGATAAATGATAATAATATTAACAAAGATAGTTCTATATAGTTATTTAAAACTTAATAAGCAATTAAAGTTAAAAATAAGAGTCAAAACGGTAACAATTATTTTATATTTTAGCCCTGTGTTTATTTTGTATCGATTATCTTTTACTTGGATTGGTACTATTGGAATCATAACCACATTCATCACAGGATTTATCATCAGTTATGCATTAAGTAAGTAGAAGTTAATTTATGTTTTGAAAACTTATCTAATGAGATTTATAAACAAGTTAAATGTTTTTTTATTTCTAAATAAACAAACTAATATGTCATAACTATTTATTAAATATCTGATAAATTCGTTGCTTCTTATCATTACAAAGGTATTGCACACTTAATAATGCTACTTATACTTCCTTGTAAATAAAAAGAATTCTTAATTTATGAATTCTTACTATATTTCTTAATTCAATCAATATAAGCTAAAAATATGAATCTAAATATATTGTGAATATAAGTAATTGTATAGATATGCAATTTATAGTTTTTCAAAAATATAACAAATCAAAAAGCAAAGAATCAAATGAATAAAAATATATATAGTTAAATAATTTAGTTTTAAATTGGATTCTCTGTGCATGCATTTAAAAATGAATGAATTAAATTCTAGTCTAAGGGCCACAATTTAATATAAGGGTGCATTTTCCCGAAAATTGAAAAAAGTAAAAACAAAGATCTATTTTCGAATTTTAAAAAAAATAGAGTCAGATGAATCATTCTTTATGAAGAGAGTCCATATAATTTGTAAAACATTTAACGTATTTTTCCTAAAACTACAATGCTTAACTTTTCTCAGAGACATAAAATTGAATGAATTGAATTGTAGTTATCTCTAAGTGTGTTGGTGTGACAAAACAGTGTTATTATGCATTTCAATATTTAAAATACTATTCATGAGCTTATTAAAAATCACTGCTGAAAATTTAATTAAAAATGGAAAAAATATAAAATTAATAATTTTAAATCGTAATCATTACAATCCAGTACAGATGTAGGAAGTGTTTGACTGGCTGCGATTCGTCAGCCAAGCATGCCCCACATATACTAGTCCGATCAGAATGCTAGACCAAAGTATACGGGTAATATGCTCAGATTGAAGGAAGTAATTAACGATTTTCGAATGGTGAGGATCTGCGTTATCATTCATAAACAGAAATTTATCTCCCACTGCACCACTAAACAAACTAATATGTTGTTCTAGAATAATGTCCTGATAAATTTAATTTTTCATGATTCCGAGTTGAGCATGCAGGTCAGCTATGGAACACAGTATAGTGCCTCTCCACATGAGCACTCCTTGAAAATAGTAACGTTAGTGTTTAATGACGTTGATGGATGGCATTGAATTTTTGGCATCCTTCATATAAATGTACAACATGAATCGGACTGCAAGCTAAACAACGACTCGTCTGTAAACATAACACATGCTCACTGTGACTGTGCTCACATTGCATGTTCTCCACTCCAGGCTAACCACTGGCGGCAGTGAGTTGTTGTAAATGGAATACATCTGACAGTCCTGCCATCATGTAGACCATGATATCTCAACTATAAACGGCATGCCATAAACGGTCGAATACTTTACTGACAAAGCTGACGCGACAGCTCCGCTAATGTGCTTCTTCTGTTTCTTTGAGCAGTTATTGCCAAATACCAACTATTATTCTGTTTTGCCATCCTATCTCTATTGGGCGATCTATACTGTAATGTCTAATGATATTTCTATCCACACTAGAAATGACACTTTGATGACTCACACACACACACACACTCAATTCCTCGTTTATTGCCATCTGAATTCGCCCGTATTCCAGACCACTGATAATACTACCACATAAAACACCTTCGACAAGCGTTCTTTGTGTTATGCCTTAAGGTCATGGCATTGAGCCCCATCTGGGCCTGATGTAAACTTGTTTCCTTATTTGCCACAAAGATCCTTATATGCCTCTCTCTCTTACTCTCTCGGTATTGTGGCAACAGGTGTCTTCCGGTAATTTGCTTATTGTCCATGAGAGTGACATTTCTACAGATGATATATTCCCTTCCACTTTCTATATCCGAATACTTTTGGATTAAACTTTATTAATAAGATATCAGTGCAATTGCTTAAAAACTTTGCAATACGAAAAGTAAAATAACAAGCAAGATAATCATGCACTTTACAAGTTAGATAATAATTTTGTTTAATAACTAATATTAGGTTGGGGAAAAAGAAATTAATATAATTTAATAAATATAAATTAAATTAGAAATATAAATTAAATAAGAATTAAATATAAATTTAATAAATTTCATTAACATTTTTGTTACTAAAGCATCAACTTAATTGGATAAATATATTAGCTTGGAGAAAAAGAAATCCATTATTTTTACGTGAACTTTTTGTAACTTCTTTCAGATTCGCTTTGTAAAAAGGTTTAAAACAGTTTTCATGTAGATTTTTAGGTCTTGTGCGAAGCTACGACTGCTGACATGCTGCCAAGTTTGATAATTTTTGATATTTTCTTGACATTTCCCAACATGTTGTATCCATGCGAGGTGCATCTTTGGCATCCAAATACCCAAACGGAATCGACGAAACCAAAATTGTGCGTAACTGGTTGTTACAGTGATATATGGGACGATAAACACCTTTCACAATTTTAGCCACCTGGTTAACATTTTCGCCATTATAAAAGAAAAACTAAAATGTATCGAATTTTCTGTTTGTTGTCTTCTTTTTTTAAAACCTTGTACTCATAACTGAATTAATGAAACAAAAAACCGCAAGAGAATATTTTAGTGTCAAATGTCACCTTTCCAATGAGCATAAATTTGAAATTGTTTGATAGATACCTCACGAGATAGTGATCACTACAGACGTCTACCGAAAAAATAATGGATAACTTTTTCCCCAAACTAATATTTTTGTTTTTACCCCAAAGAGGGCTATTAAATTTAAATATCGTTTTAAGGAGAGCTAGTTTTCTCAATTGTACTCTTTCTGAAATGCTAGAATTTCAAATCAAATATTCTATTGGAAGAAAAGGAAAATTAAACTTTAACTAGATCTGAAAGTTAATTGAATTAATTTATTTAATTTTTCTTTTATACTGAACTTGATTATAAAGCAGTGGAAAAACAGAGGCCAAAATTTAACATATTTCTAATAATTATACAAAGAATAATAAGTTTAAATTTATTTAATATTCTGCATTTGAAGAGAAGATTTGGGTCACAAGAGGAATTTAAATTTCTCAAATAACCAAAAAGCTAAAGAAATCGGGATTCTCATCTTGAAATTTGCGTCTTATGTGGTATAATAGTTTGAGAAATGTTTTAATTCTTAAGTTTATATGAATAATTTTGTTTCTAATATATTCAAGGCTTTTTGAAAGACTATAACGATTCGTTTAGTTATTATATCGTGACAGTTGGCTTGATTATTGTATGAGTAGTCTTTCTCTGAAATATATGCTAGATGATGAATATATTATGATAATATGAAATACAATTTTACTTGTTAAATTTAATATTAATAATACTGGATTTAATTTCTGAATAATAAAATCTTATTGAGGAAGATTTATCAAGAGAAAAAGAGATTATCGAAAAATAATCTAATTTTGGAGCCCCTTTTTATTAAAATTAATTCATAACTAAGAGCTATCTTTTTTTTTATCATGAATCAAAGCTTCCATACATTATAATTTGATGAAAATAATCTTATTCAAAATTTGTTAGTTCTCTAAATCATAATCTTTTGACTCAAAAGAATTCAGGTATCATCAATGACTGACATAAAATTATGTCAAAGAGTGATGATGACAATCAGTCAGCATCCACTGAGTAAATCATAAAAGACTCCCTCAATGAATTAGTTCTTCATTTTAGTTTGGAAAATCTCTCTTTTGTTTTATAGGTATGATTTATGAGTTTGTAAAGAAATAAATGACTTTTGAGTTTGGGAGAAAAACTCTTTGAACTGGAAATAATCAAATATCTTAAAAGTGTGTCTAATTACTTTAAAAACAAGATAATGCATTTTTTTCATTTATATTTTTTATCTTTCTTTTTTAATTGAATGGTGTTATTGTTGTTTCTGATGACATTTGGTAACTACAAGCCCACCCGTCAGAGACTAGGCGAATGAAGTCAGAGAGAGAGCGTCTTCTGTTTTTAAATAGAGCACCCTCCAACGAAGGTAATGACTTATGGCTCATAGGTGGCAGCACCATCTGAATCTTCCGATTTAGAGATTGAAACCAGAGAACAACCCCCAGAGGTATTAATTTGTAGAGGACATTGCAACCCGACTTCTTTTACGTACCTCAGATACCATTAGTGAACACGAAGGATCTTCGGCTAAGCCGGGATTCGAACTCACCACCTTTTGGTACTGAGAACGACGCCCCAACCAACCAGGCCACCGCGCCCTCGAATTGAATGGTTCTAATACTAATAATTATTTAGTACAGTAGAAGTCCATTAATCCGGCATCCAACAGTCCGGAATGCCCGATAATCCGGCATCGCTCCGGAAAATTGTAAAAATTTTGGTTTTCTCCCAAAGTATGTCTGTAAAGCAAATAAAAACGCTCGAAAGCTATTCGGAAGTTTTCTGGGTAGTTCGAGATCATCCGGAAGCGCTCGGTATTGTTCGGTAACAATTAGCTGCTGGCTAGTCAATAGTAAACGTAACTTTTGAAACTGTTTATAGAAAAAGTGATTTTCGTTCTAACTGTACACAAGGTGACCATGTTTTCAAAACCTAAGCCTAAATAAAGTGACTCAGATGCCGAAACGGAAGAAAAGGAAAAATCAGCTGGGCAGAAGTTGCAAATTCACTAAATAAGTTTCTCTTTTGCTGAGGCTAGTACAGTGCTTCAGAAATTATTGATTTCCATATCATTAGAAATAAATTTTAAACTGAACTCCAAAAGCCTAGAAAACAAAGACACATCCATGACTTTTTTAAATCAAAGTGATATGTTTTACAGTACTTGTACATACATTATATGAAATGTCAAATAAAATTTGTATGTATTTGCATACTGTATTTGTAGTTTAATTATTAAACTATTGTTCTTATAATTACCGTCCGATAGACCGGAATTTTCAGTAGTCCGGCACCGAGCCGGTCCCGAACGTGCCGGATTATCGGACTTCTACTGTATTAGAAAATGGACCGAGGTACAGGTACATTTTATTGAGTAAGTTTTACCCCTTACAGATTACAAGCTTGGCAGTTTGGAATTGCTTAAAATTATGGGATTATTCTTATAACTCATGAAGGATGTGTATCAATGAATGAATTTAAACCAGCCATTCTCATCCTGTGGGGAGCCACCCCCTAGGGGGTCACGACAATATCCAAGAGAACATATTATTTTAAAAAAACTGATTAATTCACTGAAAGAAAAACACACATATACATAGATAACAAAATACATGTCGACATATTTAATGACTTAATAAAACATCATACTAAATCAAAACTTACCTAATCAAAATATATATATTAAATCTAAAATAAATTATTAGTGATTTCTTTGGGCTTGTCTTGCAGAGCAAAGTTTTCTGAAGGAAGTTTTAATATTAGAAAATGCTCCTCTCATTCAGTGTCTGTATTCAACAGCGATCTAAAATTTGTCTTCAAAGAAGCCGTAGCAGAAAATCCTGTTTCACAAAGATAGGGTGTGTGTTGAAAATGGTAATGAAATGCAAAATGCCCTTGTTTTTGGTGCAGAAAAATCAGCCTCTACTCTTGCCCAAATTCAAACAGTGATTGATTACTAAATTGTTTCTCGATTTTGCCATTTGTCGTGAAGTCTATGGATTTTTCTTCCTCATCAATTGAGAGTTTTTTGGGTGCCTTATGAAATGGATCCCTAACCCACTTCTAATTTGCTATCAGTTTGTCGCCAGTAAGGAAATACATTTTAAATTTCGTATCCAACATGGAATAATTTTCAATGTTTACAAAAACAACTTCTTCATGTTTATCTTCCACCTTGTATGTTTTAGTACAATCATCTATACTTGCAAACATTGTTAGGTTTTTTTTCTTTAAATTTCTGCTCCACAATTCCAATTTTCTACAAAAAGCATGAACTTTATCAATCGTATCAAACATATATTTTCTCTTTGGAGTTGAAAATTCAAGTTATTTGATTTTTTGAATATGTAGACCAATTAGTTTAATTTCCTCACAAATAAGCAATTGTGAAAATTCTCGGTTTCCGCCCTGTTTTCTTCGAGGAAAATGGCAATTTTTTTTCTATTAAATCATAAACACGTTGTAAAAATGTCCCACGTGATAACTATTTTGCCTCGCAATAAAATAATAACTCTGAATATATTGACCCTATGTCTTTACAAAGTGTGGAGAAAATTCTGGATTTCAGGGGTTTCATTTTTATATAATTTACTACGGTTACAACCGTAGTTAACACAATATTCAAACCAGTACTCAATCATTTCTTTGGAAGTCAAAACTTCTCTGTAGATTATGCAATGTGTCCAGAAGCAATGAGGCGAGTTTTATCTTGCTAGTACTTGTGTACTTTGAAATCTTGAGGATATTGAACAAGCACAATAAGTGCATATTCCAATACAATTTTTCCATTCTATGTTTGCTTTGTTCATAAAGTCATTTAAAATATAGAATAATGCAAGCATTGCTCTTTCGAGTTCTGTTGGTTTGCAGAAAAGTAGTTTTTCCACTACTGAAATAATATCACAAAATCTAATATAGGCAATTAAATGAGCATCTTTATTACTATCAATTGCTTCATCAATCTATATTTGAAACAAATGACCACACAACTTTGAAAAAAGCTGACAAAGTACATCTTCAGCTATATCACCAATTCGACAAGCAACATTATCACGTGAAAGAGGTATGGACTGCAATTGTTTTTAAAAATTATCGCCAAACATAGTTTCTACAGTCTCAATTGCTGCTGGCAAAACAAGCTTATCACCAACGGTTTTTGACATCTGGCTATTTTATATGAAGCTTTATAAGACGCAATTAGTGTAATTCATAGTTAAAGTGTCTTTAAAAATTTTTGCTTTTTAAATGATTTTAATTTTAATTCGAAGAATTCTCTGCGTTTCTTGACGTACTCATTATGAAGTGTTTCCAAATGTCGTTGAAGTTTATTAGGTTTCATGCTGTTTACAGCCAACATTTTTGAGCAAAAGATACACAAGGGCCTTTCTTCTTCATTTACTTCAGTGCTAGTAAATCCAAAATGTTAGTAGTCTTGACAACATTTTCTTGATTTTATTTTTGGAACCTCGCTCATCTGTGTACTTGTAGATGCTTAACTATCTTGTAATGCTCGCTTACTTCAGCTTAAAAATTCATCAATGAGTCTGCATAAATCTGCTGCTCTGAATATTTAATATGCTGAATTGCAATTAACATGAAAATATATATAACATACACATTCGCGATAGATTTAATAGCGAAAGAAGAATCGACTCGAAGGGGAATGGCTGGAATCAAAATTTGCATTGTCGAACATTTTCATTCTTCCTATTTGTTCTGCCCATGCTCGAGACCGCATTGGTCGTATGGATTCCCTTTCCTAAACATAACTTTTTTTTCTCTTTGCTCAGTCATGTTTCTGTTCTATTTCTTTTTTATTACTTGAAATATATTCCCATTTTTTAAATTCACGTTTAAATTCTCCACGTCAAGGTTTCCTTTTGTTAACGAATTTTTTTTTTTTACTCTCATATTCTTTTAATGATATCTTCCTGGCGGATTTCATTTCAAGTATACAAAATTCCCCCTCTTTTTCATTCGTTTCATTTGTTCACAGTCCGCTTGGCAAAATGCCAGATATAGTTTCTCGCCAACGTTGTCTCGCTTGTACTTTCGTTTTGAAGTTAGTTAAAAATTTTACAAAAACATAGACGCACAGAATCCAAAATACTTAATATATGTAATTGTTGTATACATTTTTATTGTAAGCGTAGGGTGCGATGAAAATTGTTATTGAAATCTTTGTTGCGAACACTGAAAGGTTGAGAAGCACTGATTTAAACCATAAATTTGTATTAAAATACCCTTAGTTGCAGTAGTGATTTTACGTAAAATGCATTTATTAATTTCTTTCTGAATTCCCTAAAGATGCGATTAAAACCGCTTTTAATCTGCATTTTTAAACCTGCTATTTTATTTTCATTTTTTACGGTGTCAAAAAAATTAGTAAATACTTTTTCTTTTGCTTTGAGTTTAATGATTTTAGACCTTATTAAAATATGGGGAAGAGAGTATATAATCATCTCCACGCATGATGATAATACCAGATACCCAATTTAGGTCACATTATCCTAATAATTTGTGCTTGTGAGGCAGTACATTAGTTAATTCCATGACCCAGAAAGAAATATATTTTTATAAATTAGGTTTTAAAGTGCAGTGTTTTAATGCTCAAGAGTATATGCAGGCCAAAATATTTAAATGTAGTTTTACTAATTTCTGAATAAGGAAGATTATTATGGAATTATAATGGCAAATTAAAATCTACAATGAAATGATTTTTCATCGCAAAGAATTTATGAAATTTGAGATTTTAATGAATAAAAAAAAAAAGAATTAATTTAAACTAATTTTCATTATAATAAAATAATTTTTAAAATACTTTCGCTTCTGTAAGCTTAAACACAATGTTTTTACAAGTATTTTATTACTTTTAGATCGCTATACGAAAAATCATAGTGTAGATGATTTATTATTAAGCCCAATTGCTAAATGCTGGAACAAAAAAGTTACAAAAGAGCCCGTTGCAGTGTTACAAGAGTAAGTTCTTTTTTAAATACTTTGAATTATTATAAAGAGTCATTTTTGAAAAATAGGGTAATAAATATGAAATTATTACCTTATTTCTAAAAATATAATTCATAAAGGCAGTCATTATGAAACACATTTCACTATTTCCTTATCAGTCATTAAATATATCTACGAAGGCATTTATTTTTAAACTAATAATATTATTTTCTTATTTAGATTTCAGCCTAACGATGACATGTCATGGCGAACTAATAATCAATGTGAGCTCAACGCAATAAAGTCAGCATGACTTTACAAGAATGTCTTTTTTAAACTGTATAATAAAAGTCATTGATGTTTTACATAAAATTCTCTTATAACAGAGATATTTTATTTTTATTACTGCTCAACTTAAAAATGTCTGAAAATTTTTGAAGTGCACTTTTTATATGTATATGCATTTCACTTAAAAAAAAAAAAAAAAGTCATTTTTTTCCATTATTTTTGTAAATTATTAGCTTTTGTGATTTATACCATAATATTTTTTAAAAATCAACAGCTTGAACTTGTCAATAAAACAAACTATATAAAACTTATATGTGTTTATTAATATGTATAAATATGTGACTACCATCGTTTAATTATTCCTCCACCCTTATCTGCGTGTATAATCTGAATGCATGCAACATTGATTTCTATTTCTAAGTACATTATAAATGGATCTAAGTACATTATAAATGGATTAATATATATTTTAATATTTATTCTATAAAATATTTTATTTCTTTAATTAAAAAATATCTTTTAAATTTCTTAATAGATACGCACTAATTCCTATTATTACGTCATTTTTAACAGTGAATGGAAGAAAGTATTTAGAATCAATTTTTAACATTCATTCTTTTATATTTGTATAAAATATTAGTGTATGGCCCAATTGTTTTTAAGTAGATTATCCTTTATTTTGCAAATTAAATAACTCATAAAGGTTATGGAAATTAATATTTAATAATCTCTTTTCCATCTATGCTTAATAGATGGCAGCACTAATTATTTTAAGGACTGGATTTGAGATGAGTACATTGAAACTACCATTTTAAATATGTGATTTGATATAACATTTAAATCTTAACATATTAATTCCTTGTAGATTGATTATAACATTAATTTAATATTTAAATTAAATTTTTTTTTAATTTTACCTAATTGATTATTAAAAAAATTTGCAAAATATTATGTCAAAATTCGATTCTTTATTTAAATCATGATAATTTTGAAATAATATCGTATTTTTAAACTCGTAAAATTTGTTTTCTTAAAATAACTAATTTTAGAATCAAAGTAGAATATATTATAGAATCATATTTAAATATGGAAATTGATTTAAAATAATGGACAATAGAAACTTTTTATAAATTGTAAGCCCAGATTGAATTGAATTATATATAAATTAAATTTTCACTTATGATGTTAACTTTTTGATACTTAAATAAATTTCGACACATGATTGATTACATTGATTTTCTAATTTTTATTAATAGCAAATAAAAAAATGAAATTTTTTCCGACATTAATAGTAAAAATTTTGTGCGAAGTAATAAATAAAAAAGAATTTACATAAATCTTAGTTTCTTAGGCAATGTTTACAATACTAGAAAACAATTAAAAACTGTAACATTATTTTTCTATAGATTTTGAATTAAAATATTTTAAATATCATGGTTGGAAAAATATTTAATTTTCGGAATAAGTATAAAAATATTTACTTTTTACAAAAATCAATAATTAATAATCCAAAAACTATATCATATTTTAAGCCAGAATTTATTAAATAAAATGCTGTTTTAAAATATTTGTAGAAAAAGGCTTCTAATATATTCGCAATTTGCTACCAAAATATTTCCGTCAGTTGAATTATGTATACAAGTTACATATATTCTCAGTTACGTTGATGAATGATTTTAAATAAATACAGAACATTATACAACACGGGTGAGAGAATCACAAAAAATATAATAAATGAAAAAGTATTTCTATAAACATCAAAAATAATTTATGAATATCAAATTCTTTATAAATATCTTATCAGATGATGAAAATAAATATAAAATAGACACGTATCCTTATAAGAAACAAAAAATAAAGTGAAATGAAAGTTTTTTAATGTGTCTTTTAAAGATCACCGTGGTTTTACTTATATGGCTGATAAATGTTTACGTTGTTTCCTGGTCTGCTCAGTATCCTTGATGGCGGAATGGTTCGTACACAAGCCACGTTGATGGTTTCCCAAACCGGAGAGTAATATTCCAGCTTACAAGCATTTGTACCTTTCTTTAGCACAGATATTTGATATGTCACTTCTTCGCACGTAGGCATTTCTTGGTGCAAGCTCCGTTCTTTTGAGTTTGATCTTAAGCAGTGAACACGAGGAAGGATTTGAGGAATTCTGTTCTCAACGAAATCATAATTCACACCAAAAAGACAATCTGCAATGGGCATCATATCCACAAAATCAGAAGCTCTGCTGTAAGACTGATTAGAAAATAATTCATTGTATTTCCTCGAGCAATTCGACGTGATGTTTGGGATCGATGATATAAAAAATTCATTATTCGATGTGTCTTCTCCAGTAGAGAGGCTACAATTCAATTGATATTGCACAGGGGCACCAAATGCCTGGCCAGTGAGGAACAAGACTAGAATGGTAACAAACGACATGCCTTTTGTAGATTCCTAAAAACTAAACAACAATATTGTGATGGGGAAGTGAACCTCGTAGATTTATATATTCATGTAAAATTTGAAAACCTTTTGCGAAAAGGCAAAAGTCCCAAAGAAAAAGATAAATTTTCCATTACATGATTATCTATCTGGAATTTCTCATATATAAGATAAAAAGTTTTCTAATTTATTGAGATATATGAAAAAAAAATCATTGATTTGGGAATTCATTCAGTTTTTTCGTTATCTGTGGAAAAGGAACATTTTTTTAAATTTGATTTGTTTCTTATCATGGATAACGTCTTTGTTTTGAATAAAAAATCGAAATTTCTTTTTAAATATTAGTGATTTTAAATTAATTAAGTTGTTTAAGGAATGTATTAAATATTTCCTTATCTGTGGAAATTTTTATTTGTATTAAAATTTATCATTGAATATATTTATATTTTATGATAAAACACTATTTAATTAAATTCTCTAACATAATAGAATTTAATTAAATGACATATTTCATAATATCATATTTCATAATTCAAAGTTCCATTAATGATTTTAAATGAGGCTTAAATTTTTGTATCATTATAAAAACTAATGTCATCCGAAGGTAATTTTTATCTTTTAAATTCATTGGTATAATTTACGTTTAAATGATCCTTTAATTCGAATTTGAGATCTAAGTCACGTATTTAAGTAGCTGATACATTCTAAAACAGCAATGATATTGACATATGAGCTATACATACTTCATATCATCTGATGGTATATTATATTAAAATAGTTAAATTTGATAAATTCGTAGAACATTGTTTCCCTAATCAACAATGGAACTGTTGTTCCATTGTTGAATATGCAAACAAATTTTATACTCAACAGAAGAATTTCTTTCCAAGAAGTGTCTGCAATAGATTTGGAGTTCCATTGCATGATATCATAACTATGTTATTTCCTAAATCGGTTAAATAACTGAGACAAGTTATATAACAACTTTTTTTACTAATATCAGTTTTATAATCTTTTTACTAATAATAGAAAATTAGAAAAATTTTCTTTATTAATTTTTTATTATATTGGGAGTGTTTATTATGGGAGAAAATAATATAGGCTAATAAGCCTCATCAAAAATTAATGAATGCTTTTAGCATCAAAATAATTGCTATATTTTTTACTAATTATTAATTTCTAAAACCATTGTCTCCATGTAACTCATGTATTTCGATTAGAAAATACATATAAAAAAATTTGTTTTAAAAATTGATATTTTAAATGTTTTTAGAATTGTGTAATTGTAATTTTTTAAAAATGTGTATTGCTTATAAAATAATTTAAACTTTATACCAAAATTTCATAACACAGAGTAATTTAATTATAAGTTTTTTTGTTATTTAAAAAAAGTAATGCATAGTATAAAATTAATAATTAATTAATAAAATGCTTGTTATTTTTATTTATTTATTTATTTATTTTTTAAATCAAAAAATATATTGTATTTTAGACAAATATTTGCAGCGTATTAAGGGTTATTTTTGAGTGTTTTTAAAAGGTGGAGAATAAAATTGTATTTAAAAGCAACAAATTCAATTAAATTAAAAGTGCATGAATTATTATTTTCCATTATTACTAGGAATCAAAATTTGAAGTAATCAAAATAAAATAAATTTGAAGTCTTAAAATCTGAAGAATCTTTAGACAGTTTGAATTGATGTTTATTTTTATTATGATGTTATTTGAATTGATAATATGTTTTGACTATATTCAATTATAAACTCATTCTCATGTATTGAAAATATAACCTCAAAAATGTTAAAACTTGATCTAATCAAATTTAAACTAATTCCTTTCTGAACATAAGACATTGAAATATAAGTCAAACTATTATACATATATTTCTTGATAACCTTCTTCTGAATTATTATTTTTCATCATTTTAGAAGAGCATACAAGCAGAATGCAGGTTATTGTCTGTATTATGCAATAAGAGCTAACTTTAACTCAATTAAAAATATACAGTCCTGAAATATTCGAAATTGCTCTTTGAATTTATTTTCAAACTTATCAGAGAATATAATAGAGAAATATATTATTAAGGAGATCAATTAGGCAGCTCAAAATTCTCCATCGATTTGATGATTTTTCGGTAAAAATTAACTGTACTGTCACCCTTGGCGACTTTTTGAAAATGTTACCAAAAATCGCTATTTTGCACAAGCGATAAGGATTGCCGGAATTCCTTATCTGCGATTGATCGAAGGCTGGTTGCCAGAAAATTATATTATCACCAAATGTGAAAAATCACGCCAAAGGTGACCATACTTTAAACTTGAGCCTTACAAATATGAATTATTTATAGCTTTTGAGATTCAAACTTACATTGTCTTGAGAGTATAATATAAAATATTAATGTTTAATAAAGCAATTTTAAAAATTATATTGGCTTTCTGATGATTTTTCACAATAAACTGTTGTTTGAACATTTTTATTGAAAATTATAAAAATTACTTTAATGATTATTTTCATATATATATTTGTAGAAATACTCCTGAATAAACTTGCATTTCTATTAACTATTTATTTCTATTTAAGAAATTTACAAAAATGAAAGATAATACATTATTATTTCATTTTGTACATTTTTCAAGTGTTAAAGCATTTTCATGATAAAAAGATTAATATCAATAATTTAACACTAGATAATATTAAGATCTGTGAAATATAAAGAAAAACCTAACAAGACTTAAATTACATATGTCTAAAATAAGATTTATGTAGCTATTTGTTTACATATTTTTGGTATGTCATTTAAATAACTTTTTTTTTCAATTTTTGAATCCTGTTACTGTTTGGAAAGTGAAAGAAATAAGCTTAAAACACATTTTTTTCATTATTTATAAATTCTTCAACAGAAGCTTATATTTTTATAAATTATAGATTGCTAAAACATCACATTATAAATATAAGAGCTTTAATTTATTTTTAATGCATTAATAATATTTTGTTTATTAAAGGTAATAAATATATCTCCAATTCTGCCATCTTTTGTTATTTCACATAAACATCAACCAGAAATATTTACTTCAGCATTATCTATTAAATTTCAAATAATAATCATATTTACATTAGGCAATATAAAGGAAATAACGATGAATATATTTGATTAAAAAGAAACAACACAACTGACTATATAATAATCCCATATATCTTTATCTATTATAATAATATCAATAATTTATAATGATCAAGAAAGACATTTTATTAAAATAATAAATTTGAAATAGAAATCAACTTTTTTTTTATCGTTATGCTAATCACACATATTAACATTTTTATCTTGAATAATAAATGTACATGAATTATTTAAAAGAAAATCAGATTACATGCACTTTGTTCATTTTTTATGTTATGGTGAATCTAAATTACTTCGATCACAAAATAAAAAGACTTAACATGGATTTGTTTTTTTTATATATGTTTAGTATTTCGGCTTGGTAGTAACCTTCATAATTACACAAGAAGGAAGAATAAATAAAGAAAAACGAAAATTAGTTCACCAGTTAGAGTTACGTAATTTTTTAATTTCTCAATAAATTCTATGAATTTAGGCATACAATTTAGTTGAAAAATTGAAAATTTGTGTGTGATTTAATATTTCATGTATTTTATAATTACAAAAATTTAATTGAAAATTATTTTATTAAGATAAAATAATCATTCCTTCACTCCGTTTGAATAAATGTTTTCTAAATACTCTCAATGAATAATCTAAATTATTTCAAATTTATTATAGTAATAAATTGTATGTAAAGACATTGTTGAATTTAAGTTTGTTTTTAAATATTACATATAAATATATTTTAAAAAATAAAATTGTTATTAAAATTTTTTATAAAATTTTTATTTGAGATAAATATACAAATCATCATTTGATAATTTTAAAACGCCTTTATATATTGTTAAATATTGGGCAAATTTAATTACATAACATAACATTTTTATCAATGTATTTGGCTTTATTAAAGTTTTTAAAAAATCTAACTTGTTTGCTTTCAATTCCAGTAGATAGATATTTTTAGAAGTTTTATTATTTTGCATAAAACTTTGTCCTGATTTAATTAATATTTTGCTTAGAAATAATAAACAGGGTTAACAAATTAATATTAGAATTATCAATTAAATATACTAATATTAAACCATTAATTTATTCTTTTTTATGTTTTTATTGATAGCATTTCATCTATTTGTTTTACATGTGTAACCAGATGATATTTTTTTTTAAAAAAAATTAATTGACATACTTATTCATTTAAAAAATTATAACTTTCATCTTTTAAAAAAATAGTTTCAAATGAAAACAAAAATATTGTAAAATTTGTTCATAAAGAAATCGCAATATTAAAAAAAAAATTGAAGAATGTCTTTTTTTGAAAAAATGTGAAATCTGTGTAATACACAGAATTCATATTATACGTTTCAAAGTATACTGTCATTCATAACTTATTTTATTTTATAAACTTTATCATTTGTAATGAGAATTGAATTCTCAATAACATCACTTCTTTGTTACATTAAATGAATAGAAGATTAAATTTTTGCAATTTAATTTTGACAAAATGATTATATATATAATAATTATACAACGAAAATAAGTTATTAATCAAAAATCTTTTTTTATTTCACACTACCTTTTTTTTATTATTTCAAAATTTTATTAACACTTATGTAAAATTACTTTTGTATACTGATGTATTATAATATGGTTATTTGAGATATGGTATTATTGTCTTTATTCATTTAATACGAAGTTTTAGAAATGCGTCAATTTTACAAATTTTAAACTTTTTGGAAAAATTACAGAAATTGATCAAATTTTTATATTCCCTTGTTCTGAATTTTCTCCGTTGAATAAGATGAATGTATATTGAATTCTATTTTTTCAAAATTTTTATGCCTTTTGCTATCATCAATATACTTAGGGATCAAAGTTATGAAATATCAATTTTATATGGATTTGTAAGGAATTCTTAAATTGATTCCTCATTTTTGCATTTTATTATGTTAACTATTGTTACTATGTAATCATAGGGTCACGTGAAGGTTTGAAAATCTTTGGTCTACCTTCGCAGGAGTATTATCGTATTTTGCATATTATTTTAATATTGTACGATGCATAAATGTGTCATACAATATTAAAATAATAAATAGGTTTGTATTTTGGTTTGGCAGAGCAGGCATACTGTCTGAAAACTATATATTTGTACTGATGTGAAAATAGCGAATGAAAGTTAAATTTGAATCACGTGAATGAATACCTGTTTGAAAACACTTTCATGATTACTTAATATAAACGTAAAATTTATTTTAGATTTAATGGTTTTTATGGCAGTTATATCTAGTTATGATTAATTTTGTTCATGGTAAAATTTCTAATATGATCATTAAGCAAATTTCATGCGATAAAACCGATTTCTTTTTGAACTGTTTGTTACTCAGAATTAATTTGTAAATAATAATACATTACTGAGTAAGATAGTGTTGCTTAAAAATCGTCTGAGTATCAAAGATGATAAATTCATCCAAATCTTTAATGAATTGTTACCTGCTCTATAATGCAAGATGACTTAAGGAAATGTATATTTTGATATACTCATATCCGTCCCCAGTTTGTATTTCTCTGATGCATAGAATCCTTGGCCGTTATTGTATAATTTTCGCATGTCTTATTTTCTATGTCCTGTTTCTTATTTCTCATACATTCTTCCTTTTCCAGAATAAAAGTTTACTTATCAACTAAAAATATAGGTGATACAGTGTATTATTACAGTTTCCATCCATATTACTTTGATTAATTTTCCTCTGACACTGAATAGCAAATGATAAATTTTCCTTTTATAAGTACTAAATGTCCTTAAAAAGGCTTTTGATTCTTAGTTGTCTACTTCGTGGATCATAAACACTAAATTTTAATAAAGTTATGCTTCATTATCCGCAGTATTCTTCGAATAGTAATCAAAACTTGTCATGCTTGTCAAATGCTTGCAAAACGTGTTATGTTGATGAAACAATGTTTTTAAGGAGAAAAAATTTTCAAATCGTGATTCTAATCTTTATTGTTATATGCGAGCTGTAAAACAAATTTAGTGAGTATATTATTATGCTGTAAAATATCTCTGTTCTGCTAGAATCACAAATCATTTAAATATTTTTACTAGCTTGTATTTTTTTTTTATACTTATACTACTGAAATTATTTCTGGAAATAAATTTTTGATTAAAGGTCATATCGAATGAATAACAATGTTAAGAAATATATTCTATCATTTTAATTATTGTATCAATTTGACTGGTTTTTTTGCTATCTGATGCACAATTTTGATAGTTTGAACTAAAATAAAATTTAAAGCTTATTTTTTAAAGGATTTTATTTTTTTAATAATAACTTAAATATTTTTAAAACCACAGTTTATATTGTACGAGTAAAAATCTCTATTTAATAGCATAATTTCTAATGATATATATGCATCAATATTAAATGTATTTATAATTAATTTATGCATGTTTTCTTAAATTTTGATGACATACTTAAGGAGTTATGCATATTTTATTTTAATTATAAAAAGAACAATTTTTTTAAGGAAATGCAAAATTTAAGAATATTTTTTGAACTTTTTTTTTCGGAAAACGAAAACATTCTTTACAAAATCTTTAAAATGAAACGTTAGATTTTATCTCTCGTAAAATGTACGTTTTTATTTTAAACTTTGTTTTAAAAATGTATAAAAGTTTAGACACATTCTGTTAACGATAGAATTTTGAAAAGCTATGTGTTGTAAAAGTCATAGCTTGCAGTTTCTTTTTGTGATATGTAATTGACTGTATTGCAAACTGTGATATGTATTGCAAACTGATTTGTGATATGTAATTTACAATAAGTTTCTGCTATTTTATCATAAAAATTGCATATTAATTTTAATTGAAATAAGAAATATATAGAATCAAATTTAATTATTTTACAGGTTCATTTAAGTAAACATTGAATTCTTCTTTTCATAATATTTTTTACTATAAATTCTATTACTTTTAAAAAATGCACTATTCTTTTAAGAGTATAGATATTTTATATTAAAATAATATCAATACACATGAATAAATCTTTACACTTATATCAATACAGTTATAACAATTTTACATTTATAAAAATAAAATTACAACTGCGTAACTCTTTCGATGAAGTCATTTAATTGTAAAAAAATGGATTTTTTTTTTTAGAAAATGCAAGTGCATAAAAAGTTAAAATCTACGTTCTTGAGCACTTGACAACGTGTTAAAGCTTTAAGTAGATTTAAAATAAAATGATAAATGCCCATCTCCCTCTTTTTAATTTGAATACAACAAATCTACCACAGCCACTTTTTCTCATTATACCCATCTTAAAATCCTTCACAATTTAAATAGAATTCTACAAAAAAATAATTTTTAAACTCGCAAATATTGAAGTTTTAAAACACTTTATATAAATATGATTTCAGTGCATTGATAATTCTGTCATATTATAAATTGATGACCTCACATGAAAACAATAACTTAAAAATGCCTAATCTGCTGTTTTAGAGTATATTCTTAAATAAGTGTATCAAATATGTATAGTACAATATGTTAATAAATATATTTTAATAAATTTTGCAACACACTGGAAAATATCACAGAAAAAATGTATTTATTAAAAAATATACATGTTCCAAAATGATAAAATCAAATATATAAGAGACAATTGTAACAATCAGAAACACTGCAAAAAGTATTGTTGAGTACATTCCTTAGAGACCACATAAGTTTTATTTATACGGCATCTGAATGTTAATGTTGTTTCCGGGCCTGCTCAATATTTTTGATGGTGAAATGGTTCGTACACAAGCCACGCTGATGGTTTCCCAAACAGGAGAGTAATATTCCGGCTTACAAGCATTTGCACCTTTCTTCAGCACAGATATTTGATATGTCACTTCTTCGCACGTAGACATTTCTTGGTGCAAGCTCCGTTCTTTTGAGTTTGATCTTAAGCAGTGAACACGAGGAAGGATTTGAGGAATTCTGTTCTCAACGAAATCATAATCCACACTAAAAAGGCAATCTGTATTGGACATCCTATCCACAAAATCAGAATCCCTGCTATCAGTCTGATTAGAAAATGATTCATTGTATTTCCTCGAGTGATTCGACGCGCAATTTGGGACCGATGATATACGAAATTCATTATTCGATGTGTCTTCTCCAGTAGAGTAGCTACAATTCAATTGATATTGAACAGAGGCACCAAATGTTTGGCCAATGAGGAACAAGACTAGAATGGTAACAAACGACATGAATGTTGTAGAAATCTTCTCACTTCTAAACAAAAGTATTGCGATGGAGAAGTGAACATCATAGATTTATATATTCATGTAAAATTTAAAAATCTGTTGCGAAAATGCAAAAGTCCCAAAGAAAAAGATAAATAATTTTCCCCTGTATGATTATCTATCTGGTGTTTTTGTTATAAACGATAAAAAATTTTCTAATTCATTGAGATATATGAAAAAATCACTGGTTTGGGAATTCATTCAGTTTTATCATTATCTGCGGAAAAGGAATATTTTTTGCAATTGATTTGTATCTTAACGTGTTTCACGTTATCTTATTGATAAAGTTTGAAATCAAAACTTTTTCTTTTAGTATTACTAAAATTAAATTAATTAAATATTCAAAATATTTCCCCGATAATTTGTTAATGTATTTAAACTGTTTTCTTATTATCTAAAATTAATTAATTATTAATAATACAAATTATTTACATGAATTTGCTTAAAATTTCCTTTCATGTAATTTAATTTTTGCATTTAAACAAAAAAATATTATTTATGGTAACTTGCAATCCAATGGTAATGAGTTAGGAAAATATTATGTTGGGGAAAAAGAAATCCATTATTTTTACGTGAACTTTATGTAACTTCTTTTGGATTCGCTTTGTAAAAAGGTTTAAAACAGCTTTCATGTAGATTTTTAGGTCTTGCGCGTTACGACTGCTGACATGCGGTTAACTTCGATCATTTTTGATATTTTATGGACACTTTCAACGATGCTGTATCCACATGCGAGGTGCATCTCTAACATCAAAAATACCTGAACGGAATCGACGAAACAAAAATTGTACGTAACTGGTTGTTACAGTCTTATATAGGACGATAAACACCTTTCACAATTTTAGCCACCCGGCTATCTTTTTCGCCGTTACAAGAGAAAAGCGAAAATGTATCGAATTTTCTGTTTGTTGTCTTCCATTTTCAAAACCTTGTACTCGTAACTGAATTAATCAAACAAAAAACCGCAAGAAGATATTTTAGTGTCAAAAGTCACCTTTCCAACGAGCATAAATCTGAAATTGTTTGATAGATAGCTCACGAGATATCGACCACTACCGAACCTACCAGACGTCTACCGAAAAAATAATGGATTATTTTTTCCCCAAACTAATATTATTTGAGATGGAATCAATTCACCCAGTGACTTTTTCTAGTACAAAAAAGAACAGTTTACAATGCATAAGAAAATATTATATCACAGTTTCATATGGGGTGCATATTATCAATTAAAGTATAATACACTGCAGAATCCATCAGTGATTTAAAACACCACAGATCACAAACCTGTAGAATTAGTACTCTTATTATTGTGTCTAAAAATATCTGCGAAAATTCTTTTTTAAATGCATCATGGAATGTTCCTTTACATAATATTTGAATTTTATACAACTCAAATAAAAGAGATTCAATTCCACCAATTCTGATTTTGTGGTTTAAGGATTAAAACCACATAAATAGATAATTTAAGGATTAAATATGTTAGCTGCTGGTTAAAAAGAGTGCATTTTATAAAAAGGGTATTGGGAATCACAAACTAAATCAGACGTTTAATTCACAATAAAAAAGTGTATATTTTAAATTGGTCTTCTTTGTCGAAAACTATGTATGAAAAATATTTTTGAATGCACCCTAGAATGTTGAATAAGTTTGTATTCAAATTTTTGCAGAGCAAATAAATAAAATATAGCTTAATGAAAACAAATAATTTTTTTTATACAAAAAGATAAAGTCTAAAACAGGGTTCACCAAACTTTTTTGATCATCGCCCCCTATATAATTTTTTGAAACCACCATAGACCCCCCACAAAGGTAATTTTCAAGTAATTATAATAAAACTATATATTAGTCTAAATATTTAATAAATCAGAGACTGTAAGTAAAGTAGCTACAGATTTTTTACTTCTTAATGAGATTAGTGTGCCTGGTGTTTCTTGGCAAGGTTCGCTATATTGGGTTCGAAATTAGTCAATTTTAACCGTAAATCCCCTCGAAGCTTCAGATTTAATTTATTTCTGTTTTTAGTTAAAATTGAATTAACATGACTGAAACCGGCGTCAACCATATACGAACTTGGAAATGCCAAGGAAAAAAAGGGCAGATTGTTTTCTGATTTATTTTTTTATCTTCTATAAAGAATATAATACTAAATCAATTATATTTTGAATTTTTACGTGCGCAGTTAAATATGTGTGATTTGCGTATTAAGAACTGTTTTTCCTTTGAGTCCCAATAGATCCCCATTCGACCCCTCTGATCAAATAGACCCCTAGGGGTCTATATAGACCACTTTGGCGACCCCTGGTTTAAAGTAATAAAATTTTTATTAATTTTTATTACTTTAATAAAATTTATATATATATATATATATATATAACAAAACGAGTATTTATTAATAGTATGCTATTTTGCCAATTTTTTTAATAATTAAATTATGAAAGGATGGTTTGAAACGATATTTTTTTTATTTGAATGTTTTTTAATTTATATTTTTCGACGAGATTTTAGTAAAACATGTAAACACGAGTTCATGAAATGTTAAAATATTCTTATTTACAGCTGAAAAATTTCAATTTTAAATTTGTTAAAATAAGTAATTAGATAATTAAAAACTTGTACATAAATGTTTTGATATTTTCAATTAATTCTTTATTTATTTTATGATTTTACTATTATTGATTTGCCACAACTATCATTGTAAATTCTGTATCACAAAAAATTAGGAAAGCACACAAAAAGTATATCTCTTAAAGTGTGGTTACATATAAGTTCTTAATGTTATGTTTATTATATATTTGAAGAATACATGTGAAATGACAATATTTATTTCAATTTCATTACTTGCATCATCAGTACTGAAAAAAATTATGTGGAATTTTTAATCATAGTTTATTTTTTATAATTTTAATCAGTTAATGAATATCTTTCATTATAACTCTTGCGGCCAAAATTTTTATAAAACCTAACATATAAATTTTAATGCATGTAGTATAATTGGGAGCATGTTTTTTCATGTTAATTTATTTTAGTTTTATATTATTTCAATTAAATATTCAAATTAAATATTTAAATTTAATTTTTGATTCTATTTTTGATTAATTTTAATTAATTTTTAATTATTATTATATAATTAATTTTTGATTTTTTTTCATTTAATTTAAACTGTGGGAAAATATTATGCATTTATTTGAATAAAAAAATAGAATTTTATTCATTTTCAAAATATTCTTTTTTTTAGATTTAGGTTAGGTATTAGTGTTATAGTTTTTATTTTCAGAACACTATAAGCGTTTGCAGATGAGAAAGATAACTAAGTATAGGATATAATTTCATGAAATTGTCACATTTATATATATGCACAAAAAATCCATTGCTCCTCAAAAATTAGAATACTATATTGAAAAATGTATAACCAAATATATTGTGTTACTACATTATTTAAAAAAAAATATGTACACCAGAGTAAATTTAATTATTTATTTTTTGTGTGAAAATATTTTTTAGGAGATACGATGTAAAATTGTTTTAAGAATATTTAAGATGAATCATTTGTATATGCATAAACTTGTTCATCAAAATATAAATATAATCTGAGACACGCAGTTAATTTTTCAATCCGTGAATAATTCGACTAAATTAGTTTTAATGAAATGTGTATTTCAAATAATATATAACAAATCAACCTATATGCAGTAACATCTGATACTTATTACTACACCATAATATATTAAACAAAAAAGATTTTGATAATATTTTTAGCTTTTCTGACATTATAGTTTCTTACTGAAAATTATAATTTAGCTATTGTGTGAAAGAATACTTATTCCTCCAATTAATAGACTATATTTTGTTTGAAAAAATTCATGAAAGAGTTTGTTATCTCAAATTACGTAAGGATTCATTGAGTTTTATATTAAACATATGTTGAGAGTTTGAAATAAATTATGTCATTTCATATTGCATGACGGTATTTTTTTAGGAAATAATGGAGATGCTCTTTAGAGTCTAAGGTAATTAATAAATTGTTGTGGTTGTAGGCACCCAAAAACAAACAAACTATAAGAAAACAACAAGACATATTAGCAGATTGAATTTCAAATAATTTATTGCCTAAGTAAATATATCTCGGTGAAAACTTACTTGAAAAGAAATATTGATTTACAATTACATATTGATATACAATTACATATTGATATTCAGAGAAACAATGGTATCTATAAATGTGCTTCAATATATTGAACTAATATTATGCTTATTGTGCATTCCAGCCGTTGTGCATTTAAGTATAATGACACACTCTTATTCTTATTGTGCATTGATTTTATCCATGAAACCAGGATAAGTTTATAATTTAAAACAAAGAGAATGTTTCAGGGAAACGAAAAAACTATTATATATAGATTTTTATATAAATATTAGTATCATCATCATCAGCATTGGCACGACAGCCCTTTGTGGGCCTGGGCCTTCCTCAGAAGCTTTTCCCAATCTGCCTTTCTCCCAGCAATTGATCTCCAGTTCTTTACTTTTAATATGGCAAAGTCCTCATCCACACAATCTTTCCATCTCTTTTTGGGCCTTTCTCTAGGTCTTTTATTAGAGGGGGTTACATTAAATATTTTTAATGGTGTTCGTTCTGGACTCATTCTTATTACATGCCCTGCCCATCTCATTCTGCTTAGTTTTATAGACTTGATAATAGTAATTAAAAATGTTATATATTTCAAAATTGTATCTTTTTCTCCAGTTGTTATTATCGAGAACAGAGCCAAAGATGGTTAACAGGATCTTCCTTTCGAAGGTTGCTATTATCTTCTCTTCATTTTTTGTTCAGTATATTAGACATTTTTTATTAATTCATATTAATATACACATTATATATATATATATATATATATACAGAGGTATAACACTAAAATATCAATGATATAAAATATACACTCAGCTTCTTAACTGATTTTTTTACTATTAATAATGAAAATAAATTAATGATTATTTTTTATTATTACATGAATAAATATAAATTAATGATTATTATTAAACAAAACTGTTTATTTATCTATTCCGTTGAACAAACATTAATAAAAGTATGTTTTAAGTTTAGATTTAAGCTATTGTTGGGTATCCAAGATGAAAAGATTTTCATGACCATATAATTTTAAAATTTTACAAAAATAATACGAAGTTATCACTTTAAAGTCATATACAGGTATAGTAATTCTCATGTTACATAATGCAAACTTAATTATAAATTTATTTATAAATTTATAAATAAATTATTATTAATTAATTAAAACTAATTTATAAATTTAATTTTTAATCTATTGATTACAGGTTTTATTCTAAAGGTTTCTGAATTATTTTATTTTTTTAATGTTTGGTAATTTATTGGTCTCTAAAATAATTCATGTATTAAAAGGACTAACTAATTTCAAACATTTATTTCTTTAGACTGACTGATCAGGCTGTTATCAAAATGTCATGAGTTTTCTTCTCACACAAAGTAGTTTTAATGACAAAAAATATTATCTCATATATAAAAACATTTCAAAAATTTTGATTAAAAGTTGAAATAATGTAATCATTAATAAATAGTTTTTTAGGCCAATAATTTAAAATTTATTTATTTTTAAAGAAAGCTTGCTTTGAAACATTTGTATGTAATTTATTAACTTCTAAGCGTTACCAACTTATAGTAACAGAAATACAAAACCAGAAATAATATTATTTCCTGAAATCAAATGTTATAAATGAAATATTTCTTACTTCAAAATTTAA
>JAPDSC010011905.1:73094-90745 GCA_026290005.1 Latrodectus geometricus | reverse complement strand
TTATAAATGAAATATTTCTTACTTCAAAATTTAAAACATTCTTTTAGGAAAAGCTGTGAGACTAAATATATCATTTATTTGTTATGAATTTAATATATGCCAATATTTCTAAATCAAGAGAAAATTAATTTTATTAATAAAAAAAATAAATTATTTAAATTAAATGAATTAATCAAGAAGAACTTAATTTATTTAGAAATAAATTATTCAATTAATTAATTAAACAAATTATTTATTTATTTAATATTATTCCTTAAATAATATTAAATAAATAATGTTATTTAAATAATAATTACATTATTATTTAAATAACATTATTAAATATTATTAAACATTATTAAATAAATAATGTTAATTAATTAAAAAAATTATTTATTTATTTAATATTATTCCTGAAATAATATTAAATAAATAATGTTATTTAAGGAAACGTGCAAGTTTCTACTTGGAAATGGTGAGTGATAAATCAAGTTATGGAAAAAAAAATTGGAAATTTGTAAAAAATCATTATTTTTCGATATTTTAATGAATTATAAAAATAGAAAATAATTAAATGATTATTAAGAACTATTTTATAAAGAAAAGCATTTTTTTATCATTTTTAATACGGTTTCAAGTATTTCAAAACCAATCATAATTGATGTCCCAAGCCACAATCCGAGATGTCCTCCCACGCTACCCAAAAGTTCCGTTTCTTCATACACTCCATGATGCTCAAATATCTTTACTTCTGGTGTTGCAAAATAAACTTTTATTAAAGCAAAACTCCTCCTGAAACTTCTCAGATTCATGTCCTTAGCATCAAAAATTTGCGATTGTATGTATTTTTGAAAATAACCTTCTGCAGGCCAAACAGCTCTTGATATTTGGGGATCATAAAATGTTGATAGGCAAGATAAAGTACAACCGCAACTGAAGTGGGAACGAGTCATATTATTTAAAACATCCTCTAAGCAGCATATTTCTCTGAAGTTATTCATATCGCAAAGTTTAAAATTTGCTTCTTTGGAATGAATAGTTGGGTCTACACATCCACAGTTCTTAAAACTTTGTTTTTGAAGACATAATCTAACACATTCGTTTGGGGAGGATTGAATCGACTTATAATCTGTGCATTCATCTTTATACGGATAAGGTAATCTCTTGATTATTGTTTGTTCCATTGCAATTGATGTTTCATATCCTGGGCTGACTTCAAATCCGTGTTCTTCAACATTAGGTGTCTCTGTTGGATCATGAATTAAAATTCTGGCTCCAACTGTAGAGGATATTGGTAAATATTCTTCCTCTTCTAAATTTAGCATTATTTCTAAGCTATCTTTGTATCCAAAAGTTGGGAAAGTTCTTAACGCATCATGATATTTGAAAGTAAAGCAGTTGCCGTACCGCAAACTCTGAAACAAAAAGAAATCTCTTGGAGAACATTCACCACGGTTGAAAGAACATTTTGCAATCAATTTATCTGGTTGACTACCAAACAGTTTTCGTTGTTCTTCAGTTAACTCTACATATTCCTTAAGATATTCTATTGTTTGAACCCTGTTTCCATAGTATGTATCATTAATAAAGGTTTCACATGATTGTAAACTTCTTCTTTCAGATATAATGCTAAACACGTCCTTTGCATTCATATTAACATATGCACACGCAGGCCAAGGCATTAATTTAAAGATACAATCTGAATATCTCTTCTTAGCACGGTTTAAATTGCAAATCGTAATGGCTGGAAATTCAAGAGTTTCTTTATTGTCAAATATTAAGTCAACTATTTCAGGGTAACTAAAATAAATCTTTGAAAATCTAGCAATCTGGTATGAAGCTTCAAGAAATCCTATGACCAGTATCAATACCCAAAATATTTTAGCTACTCTATTCTTGTTTTCAGTAATTTTAGTAATTGCGTAAATGCTGCATTCAGTTTTTTCTGATTGCTGTTTTCTAAACATCTTATTCTTTCTAATCCTAGGTATTGTTTTGCTTTCACGTTGAAATATTCTTGATAACAGTCCCATATTTCCTTTGGGAATTTTCAATGCCAGTTTCTTTTAAGACAGTTTATTGACGGATACAATATATTTATCATTGAAATATTTTATATTAAATATTTCAATAAAAATTTATGAAATAATTTTTACAAAGCAGTGTCTTTTAATCTTCCTTCTCGCTTCTGAATCGAGTCTGCACAGTTTGAATCTGAAAAATATTCCCTTTTTAGAATTAATTCTTTTTACTATTAATGTATTGAATTTCACTATTATCTATTTATCTATCTATGTATATATATAATTGCAACAGTCTTACTTAACCTTAAAAAATTAACAACTGAAAATAATTAACTTCACACTATAAAAATTTTAAACAAATGTAAATGAAACATTTAAATTTTAATTCCTAAATAAACTATATTTTAAAATTAATAAAAACGTTATAGAGTTAATTATGAAAAATAAATATTTATATTAATCCTAAAAAATCAAATCAGCTATAATTATGGTATACTGTAATCCATACTTTTTATTTCTTTTATTTTAAAAACAATTGATGCAAAATATTTAATTTATTTATGCTTTAATTTAGTTTCATTAATTTCAAACAAGCAATATTCTTACAATATTTCTGCCAATTAATTGATTAATATCGATTATGTACAATCTTATTAAATAGTTATTTACATAGTAAAATTAATATTATCGCATGTAAGCAATAAATTTATAAATTTTTTAAATATGCTCATAAATTAAATAATTGTTAAAAAGAAATGTTTCCAGTTGGAGGAAAAAAAAAAAAAAAAAAAAAAAAAAAAAAAACAGAATTACTTTGAATACCCACAAATCGGAAGTTTGGCAACATTTTTTTCTCACCTAGCGCCTTTTGGCGCCTTTTTTCTCATCAAAATGGATTCTTGCTAAATATAAATAATTAATAACAAAAAAAACTTTGAAGGAAAAAAACTCAAAAAATGGTACAAAATACAAGAAAATACTTAATTTGACAATAGCAAAAACCTAAAAGCTGAAAAAACCTAAATTAGCAACACCAAAATAAGAAACAGCAACCCTAAAAAGTCCGTAGGGAGTGCCAGATTTGGCGCTGATTTTTTTTGGGGGGTATCAAAGTTGTTCCAAAAAAACTTATATCAAATTAATTTCGATAGGTTGCACTTAAAATCACACTTGAAAGATACAATTGAAAACACACTTACAAAAAATTTCAGTAATATGCAGATGGTATAAAATATCATAATATGTACTTTGTAACTATTAATTTAATTAGAAATTTTTAATCATAGAGTTAAAAATTTTAATTCTGTGCTATTACAAAAATTTAGAACTTGTGATTAAAATCAACAAATTTTACTTTTTTCAATTCTCTTGCCCTTGGCCTTCAAATCATAAATATATTATGCATAGTAATCATTATTTATTTTAAGCGCACATTACTTTCATTATAATGCGTGACTGGTACACAAATTTACTTTTTTTTCTCTCAAAAATTTTCGAAAATTTTGAAAATAATAAATCTCTATATGACATCTTGTAAACATATTTTTCTGATTAATATAATATGATGCAATTCCGAAAAAACAGGACATTTCAAATTTAAAAATCTTCATATGTTTATTCAGTGATATTTAATAGGAAATTATTCCTGATGCTTTGCCTTGATATATAATCTCTATAATTTTACAACTTTAAAAGTATTTATTTCGGAATATATTACAGTTGAATAATTGTTTATTTTCGAATATGTCATTCTTGTAATTTTTTCATGATAACAGATGAAATTATCAAAAAAAAAAAAAAAAATATAGTACTATAGGAAGTATAGCTATTTAATTATATTTCCGTGTCATGGCAAAAAAGAAAATAATAATTTAAATTGCTTTTTCCACATTTTTTTTATTAGAAAATTATAATTTGAGAAAAAAAACTTTAAACTTCTTATTATTTTCATGAGCTTGTAAAAAACTATCTGATAACATCAGTTAAAATTTGTTTTTAAATTAATTTTCTCTAAACAATTATACATTGCATGGAAAACATTTGCAGTCTTAAAAAATCCTACTCAGCAAATATCAATATTATAAAATTAAAAGATATGTATCTCTTATATACTATAAAAGTATTTTTTAACAAATCTTCTAGTGAAAGTTTTTGACTAAAAATTAAAAGTATATTATTCAAAATTTTTAAAGTATGTCCAAAGGGTTTATTATTTATATTAAAATGAATAGTAATTACTATTCCTTTAAAACTTCTAATACAGTAAATATAGACTGAATTCATAAAATTGAAAGAGATTTTAAAATAAATATGTTTCTATGAGGCTTTAATGTATAAAAAATTGGATGTTATTTATTTTAATCCCTTCTTGTGCTTGGATTTACAAAATAAATAGAACTATTTTAAAATTATAAATTTTTCAATTATTTTTTAAAATAAAAGTTTAATCTGTATCATAATACCAATCTTTACTTCGTAAATTTAAGTGTTAAAAATATAGAATAGTATCACCAAATAAATATAACTAGATTAAAGTTATATATTTTTTAATAAAATATTTTCTTCTATTATGAATTAATCTAAAATACAGTCATATCACCATGAGAAATAATTAATAAAGTAATCTATTTGGACAAAATTTTTAGATTCAATGATATGATCAAATAAATGTAAATTCATTACTTCATTTAGAAAATGATATTAAGTTTTAATATTTTAAAAATAAATAGCGAGTGATTGTTAATTTTAAGTTAAATTTGAAATCAAAACAAACAATCTTACATATTTTTACAAAAATTTTAATCATTGCTAATAATGAATTAATTTCATTATATATTCTTCTCATGTCACTGGTCTGGATTCGAAACCCGTTAAAAATCCTAAATTTACCAAATACAAATGCAATATGTCTCGAAATCTTTACACATTTTCAAAACTTTAAACGTCTGCTCATTCAAGGAACTTTTAATGCAATAAAAATATTTGTGATAAAGAAATGTAATTAATTTAACTTCTATGTGAAAAAGCTTTCAATTTGCAGTTGTCACATTCTTTCTAAAAAAAAACTAAAAAAAACTATAAATAATTTAAAATCTTTACTTCTCAAAGAAACTACATTTCCATTAATTTAATTATCGTTTTTGATTTTATTTACATAATATTACAATTTGTTTTTCAAGTGCGCATTTTTAATTTCTATTATATTAGTTAAATTTTATGTTAATTTTTATTAATAAACTTAATTCATTTTAATATATTAAATCACTCTTTAGACTGAAATATTTTTTAAAATTTATTTAAATTTATTAAAAAATATTTTTTAATTGTTCAAAAGTACAGTTCAAATAAAATTAAAAATTATATTAAAGATTACAATTTTTGAAATTGAAGGCAGTTGAAATCAGCGTGCTTCGTTAAGGCGTTTACTCTTCTTATCGGAAGGTGCTGAGTTCGAATCTTAATCGAAGACTTGTCGTGTTTGGTAATGATGGATGGAACACGTTAAATATGTCACAATGTTCTTCATTTGAAATAATAGATCTGGAGATAGTTAGCAGAGTTTAGATGTCTTCTGCTTGATCCAAGCTTCTACATTCAGTGTCTCACCTGCTTCAGGGCAAACATGGCACAAAATATGGGTGCCCTATTACACAATTGACTACAACTTCTTACCCTTGAAGGGCTGAAAAGTTCTAGGGGAGCATCCAGACACTAAAAATAGAAAAAAGTAATTTTTAAAATTTCATTGATTTTTCGAGCGAAATCATGTTATAACATTTAACATAGCATATGCAGGAAACTGAGTTAAAACAATGTAAATATGTTCCTTAAAATATAAATGCATATATTATATGGAAATGTTAAAATTGCTGCAATAAAGTTTGAGAAATACGATCAGAGAAATATACTGTTATATAAAAAAATAAAGATTGAAAGTAAATTTTCTTGTTTAAAATTAAATAATGTAATGGGTAGAATATATAATTTTTAATTCTAATTAAATTATCAGCTTAATTAAATAATCATGTACTCTGCCACTTCAAAAATTTTTAATTGATAGAATTTTTTTGATATTATCACCATTATTAATAGTTATACAAGTTTCCATAATAATCTCAACAAATGATATGAAGTAACTAATACAAATAAAAATTGACTTTTTTCAGCACATAAATGAGAAAATTAATGTTACCAAATGATCACATTTTGACCATGCAGAATTGAGATACTTAAAATTCAGCTTTCAGGCAAAATACGAGTATTATATTTTTGGAGAATATGAAGCTTCACAAATTACAATTTAGGTTATGAGAATAATTAAGGCGATGATCTATCATTCACAATTTATTTCAATAAAAATATAAAAATATAAAGAATTTTATAAGAGTATAATGAGATAAAAATTGGTTTGCCATATATTCAATAACAAAAACATTCTTAATGCCAACGAGAAAACCAAATTATTTCTAAAAAAGTAACTGAAAAATAAATTGTAACCGTTATCATATTTATTTACATGTTAAAGTTTCGTTTAACCCAAAAATTATATAGAAAAAAGAATTAACAAATAATTTAAGCATATAAAAATCCTAAGTTTAAAAGAATTTAATTTTATTTAGGCAAGTAAAATTTTTGTCATTTTGCATCAAATTGTAAATCATAATAATTTAAATTTATCTCATCTGCATTTAGATAATTTCAGGAAGCAGAGGAAAACTCTTATCAATCGTGAAAGTAAAGTTTATTTTCTCTTATCTATATTTGTTTTAAATTTCAAAAACATTCCCCGATTTTCGTTTCATTGTATTTTTATCTTTTGCAGGTTATTCCTTCTAATTCCTCTATATATTTATGGGAATTTTATTTTCCAGATAAAATTAAAGTTGCAATGTTTTAAAACAGATGAAATTCCTATCTGCATATTGTATGTATAGTAATTGTAATTTGAATGCCTCATGATGCAGTTGCCTAATTAAATGATCTAGAAAAATATTTTACTGAAATTAAAAGAATATTACACCTTTTGACATTGCCATGGAAGTGGTTTGTATTTTAACTATTTTTTTTATTTGCAATATTTGCCACCGCCAGAGGTGTCATTTCATTTGGAAGATATAGCAAAAACGACATATGTAACGTACTATAGCCACCGTTAGAGAACACGACAGATCTTTGGCCAAGCTGGATTCGAACTCACTACTTACAGGTAACAGAATGACACCCTAACCAACCAGGCTACCACGGCCTGCATGTTCAGTGCGTCATTCTGTTAAATGGAAATAATCTTTCATATTACAGCACAAATAAAGTCTCACCCATCCTATGGGTAAATAAACTTGTTAATTTCTATTTTACTTGACAATAAACACTATCATGCCCAACCTACGATTTAGAAGAATTGATCGTGTCTGTCTGCCATATAAGTAATTTTCTTTTGGAATATAAGCTAAATAATTATATATACAATTATAATTTCTCTTGGTATATAATAATTTATGATTGATGTCTATGAAAGCACTCATTTATTAGTTTTTTTTTAAAGAAAAAACAGTGTTTCTTCTTTTAAACATATTTTTATTTACGTAAATTTTTCTGTGAATGTAATTTTTTTAAATATATAAATGTATATCTTATACTGAAAACGTTTTACTGTTTTTAAGTAAAATTAAGTTAGAAATATCAACAAAATAAATAAACTTAATTTTCTGGACAGTTTAAAATCAAAGGTATTGACTCTGTTTAAACGAATTAATTTTAGTTTTTGTTTATGTATTATATTTATGTTTTGTGTTTAATTTTTACTCATTTAACAATTAAAGAGTTATTTTAATTTCACTATTGTACCTATTCATATGATAATAAATGAGGGTATTTTTCAATAATCAAGATTTTCTATAACATATGCATTACTTCTTAAACTCTTTTCTTAAATTTTATTTGTGTATTTCAATGTTTATGCTAAAAATATTCATAAATTCTCTATTATTTAAAATTCACTTTTTCTGATGACATTGATTATGTGAATAATATCTTGCTGATTGATATATCGATGTACTTTATAGTCGCAATAAAACTTGTTTTAAATTTATTTAACTACAGATATTTTTATTTTAAAAAACGAAAATTTATAATTAAGAGAAAAGATACTTTTACGAAACATTTCTCTTGGATATTTGTTTTTATGTCAAAATTTTATATAATTCTTTAAAATACATTTTTTAGATTTCATTTTCAGGTATAAAAATATTAATGAATATTAAATCGATTAACACAAATTTATTTTAGTAACAGATAAATTGCAAACTATAAATAAATTTATTTGAAGTTACTTTAGATTTCAATCATTTGTAGTTTGAATTGTAACAAAAGTTTAGACAATAATTTTCTAAATAATTTAAAATTATGTATAATTGATGTGATTAACAACTTAAGAATGTTAAAATTCAAATATCGAATTAAATTGTGCAACTTAAATAGTATTTGAATTGTGTTTTCAAATAATTGTGCATGAAAATAATTACTTTTAACACTGCAAAATAAATAAATAATTATAAAATAAAGTAAAAAATAAATATAAAACAAAATAAATAAGTAAAAAAATAATTTAAATACAATTTATCTAGTTTTTAAAATGTTTCTATAAATAGAAAAATGAAATTCATATCACACTTTTGCTTACTAAATAAATGATCAACAAGTTTTAATTTTTTTTCTTGTCATGTAAACATTTTAAAGGACTAACGAAATAATAGTTTGGGAAATTTACAATAAATGAAAAATATATGTTATTTAATGTAGAATGAACAAAAAATTTCCTATCTTCACAATCATATGTCAAAATCTAATTATTTTATTAATTATTTTATTTATTCCTCAGAATTATAATATTATAAATTTCAACTTAAACATCAAACTAGAAAAAAGTTAACGATCAAAGAATATTGAATTATAAAATTTGTACCATGTGGAACCAAATCAACATTTTCCAAAAGAAATAAGGTATTTTGAAATAACTAAGTAACCTGAATAAAAAAATTAAGATTTTCTCATAAGTTGATAGAAATGATATTTTCAGATTGTATGTATAATTAATCATTTTCATCAATTAATCTTTTTTATTCACTTATATATCAAGCATTAATTTATAAAATGCCTATGTGTCTAACGTTTCTAATTTTACTTAATTTCGCATTTTTTAAAGCAATTAAATACATAAATATCTTTTTTTTATAGGTCTCAAATTTTAATTTCTATCATTGAAGCAACAATACAAATACAAATATATAATTTCCTTTTCATTTATAATTCCGAAAATTTTATTATAGATGCTCTACAGCGCTGAAAAATTCTGTTAATTAAATACTCTTAAGAATTTTGCTTATTATGGTAAAATAGCTACTGTTATCGCTTACAGTAATAATTTTCATTGATTGAGAAATATTGATGTATGTATGTATGTACAGTATGATGCACTATTGCTTTCATTATATGTAACAAAGAATAGAAACCATTTTGTCGTGACAAGAAAATGTCTGTGAATTAATAAAATACATTCGATGAACACTTATATTAACTATTGCGTAATATTCAAACTAAAGTAAAATATACGAATAAATAAATAGTGAAATTGGAATAAAATAAACAGTCATGAGATATAGGTTATGTAAGAATGGCATTTATTCTAAAAATAAATAACAAAATAATAATTTAAAATATTTACAATGTATGAGAAATATATGTTATTTAAAATATAATGAACAAAATAAATTAAGCTAAAATTTTCCTATCTACACAGTGATATGTCAAAATCTAAACAATAAATACTAAGTACTATTTTCAAGAAAATCACAGGGGTACTTTTGTAGCTGAAAGAATAGTTTTCTGTTGTTAATTTTAATATTGTTGTTGAATTAATAAAATTCTTTGAAAATATTTAAACGGTTTTATATCACAGTTTCAAAATACATGAATTAGAATCTAATTCTGAATCTTAGTTATAAATAAATAACAATTTTGATGAGATTAAGCTTGAAAAGTTAATATCACAGCTTGAAACAACTTAGGAACTAAATAGACAAGAAAAACAATCTAAAATTGTTTTTCTTGTCTATTTAGATTGGTTGTTGATTGGAATGATGCGTCCAGATTCATAAGTTAGCCTTGATGATGAAACAGTTAGTATACAGGCAACTGATATGGACTCCCAAACAGGGTAATAAGCTTCAGGCTGGCACTCGTTGACTCCCTTCTTCAGTACAGATACTTGGTAGATCACTTCTTCACAATTGCCCAGATTCAGTCGATTGGCTTGAGAATTTGATTGAAGACATCGCACATGAGGCAATCTTTGTGGGATTCGATTTTCCACAAAATCATATTCCAAAACGTCTTTACAGTCAGAAGTCAGTGGTCTTTGTTCCAGATGATTCACGTGATCAGGAACTCTTTCAAATGAGCAAGAAGAAAATTCTTTTGTAGACCCAGATGTTCCATTTGTTGTACTTCGTGATTCAGAAGAGATGAGAAACTCATAACCAAATATATTGTTATAATCCGAATCAGTGCAGATGTTTCTTAATGGATTATCGTGATGAATTGGTATACCAAAAACGCCACAGCTGATGACAAAAATAAAAGCTAAAAAAGTATAGTTGTTCATCTTTATTGTTCCAAATGCAATCCAAAATAAAATTATTTTATCGAATGAATTGTGTCAAGAAATCTTAATGTTTATATACAAAAATAATATCTTTCAAACTGAAAAAAATAAACCCAAAGATAAAGTTTTCCCTAAATTGTTAAAAACGTTCCGATAACTCTATTTTGTTAAGCTAATCTTAAATATTCCCCAAAGTCGAAACATTTTTATCACCGAAAAATCTTCTATCAGTAAGAAATTTGTAATTTTTAACTGGGATTCTAATACTATTTAAAAAATTAGTAACGATAAAAGAATCCTTTATCAGAAAATGTTTTAAAATATTAATCCACTGAATTAATTATTTTAGATTATTATCAAAGATCCTTCCTAAAATCTAAATTTGCTTTTGAAACCTAATAGACAATTGACTAAATTCCACTACATTAGTATTTAATATTATAATTACATTAGCATTTAATATTTTAATTACATTAGTATTTAATATTTTAATACATTAAAAGTGACTGTCGTAAATAAATTTGATTTAAAAAGACTTGAAAAGTGGGAAAATAAATTAAATTTCTTAAGCTAAACTGAAATCATACACGTTATATTCTCTTTATATTAGTAACCATGTCATAAAATCAAATTTACCGAGATCAAATGTTTTTGATAATTAGCTATATTTTTCTTTAATTAGCTATATAGATTTTTAATCCTCAAGCTGTTGGATTAAATAAAATTGTGGATAATAAATTGGATTTTGGTAGATTATAAAATTATTTTCACTTGCACGAGATCTTTAATATGTATGTAAAACTGTAAAACTTGATGCTTGAAGGATTATATTAATTGCGATTTTCTGTTTGTTGTTCTCATTTTTTAAATTTACTGCTACTTTAAATATGTTATTCAGCGTTTTCTTCCTAATATCAACTAGATTAGATGTTTTCTAATATGATTTTCATATTTCTGTCTGTAAATAGACGTTTTGGTTATTACGTACTATGATGATTACCTAGATATATGGCCAAAACTAATGACCGGAAAAAATAATATGATGACTACCTTAAAAACTATAGGTTATAGAGGGCATTAAAATGAAGTAAGTTATGTAAATATTATTTAAATATCGTGTTAGTCTAATCAATGAAATCACCAATGTGTGAAAATTTTCATCCCCAAATACCGCCAAGGTAGTCTCACAGTACGTAAGCACTAAGTAAAATTCATTTTCCTTTTATTGCAATATTCATATAATTGTAATATTTTTTATGACTTTTAGACTATTTTTCTTACATTTGTAGAATTTTTTTTATAAAACTCTTAAAATTTAATCAGAAAGATGACTTTAAAAATATATTAAAATTGTCAATAACTGCGAGATGATTTGATGTAACTAAAATATCAGAATTTTTTAACCTTAACATTATTTGAAAGTTTAAAAGGTACTTCATTTGCTTTGAGAAAAATCGGAAAATAAAACTGCTATTGTCAGTTGATATTAGCAGATAGAAAATCTAGCATTTAAATATATGCTTTTGAGCATTAAATTTAAATTTTAAATTTTAAACATAAAAAGTTTAAAAATAGAATATGTTTATACACAGTTTTTAATTTATTAATAGCACTAGTTTGAAAAAATAATTTGTTGAATTGAATAATATACTTACCAAATTTTTTAGAATCTAACAAAAGATTAGAAGATTAGTTTAGCATAATTTTTAATTTTAACATGTTTCATGTTAGATCATTTTGACTTGATACGTTGTTAAAACCTTAAAACAAATTGATTTTTTAATACTTATGAATTTGTTATATTTTTTACATCGTAATTTAAAAAATATGCTGATTTCATATTTCTAATCTTGAGTAATGATTAGGGATTATCTGCATTAAATCATTTTTATTTAATAAATTTTTAATTTTAAATTTGGACGATTATTTTATATTTTCCAATAACAATCAAGAAACTCAAAATTCATTCATATCTTTACTAAATAATATGTGACTAAAAATTAAATGAATTTAAAAAGATTACTAAAAAAAATTTATTCCAAAATACCCATTGTTAAATTTTAAATTATTAAGTTTTTAGTAAATATTTAGTTAATTGATAAGTTTGAAATTAGTTAAATTATGTGATTAAAATTTACTAGAATATTTATCAATCTTTGAAATAGTACATAAATATTTATTTAATAAAAAACATAATATTGATATATTTCTTAAGATATTATTTCTTAAGTAACATCGATTAAAACATCCAAGATATATCACTAAATAAACCTTTTATCTTTATCGGAAGATATAAATTGAGAAAATGTAAATTTCTTTGAAGCTCATACAAAAATGCAAATAAGTGGCAGAAAAATGAAATCTGGATAATTTTGAAAGAATAATAAAATTCTACCCAAAAATAAATAAAAAAAAATCATTGAAATGAATAAATTTTTTAATAAAACATTTTTAACTTTTATTTAATGAAAGCATATCATAAATTGATTTTAGAATATTTGATAATATTTTGCGTGAATTGAATTTACTAAAGAATTTGATAATACTTAATGTGTTTCGCTGCAAATAATTCGTCTTAATAACCTGTGCTGATATTCTTTATATTTTAATCCCAAAATTATACTTTCATTCCAAAATGACATCAACAAATCAAATATCGTATAGTTAAAATTTTTATTCTCAATTTTATCCATTTTTTAAATTGTCCTGAAAAAATAACATTAAAAACATTGCTAATAAAAATATAAATAAATTTACTACTTATTAGAAATATAATTATACTATTGCTTTGCGACATTACAATAGAACTATTGCAATGCAACAAATGTAATATTTTACATTTGTTAATTGAAGAGTCTGTATCTTAATACCAGTATTGGAATTCGTTTCTTGCTTTAATTAAATCAAATTTGACAAATGCATGTAGTAATAAACTTGATAGATATTTTTTTCACGTTATGAAACAATTTTAATAATATATTTATAATGTTTTTTCTTGTCGAAAATGACATTCTCTTATAGCTGATTAATCGAGCAATTTAGCACTCTTGTTCTAAAATTTAATGAAGATAGTTCTATTTGATATTTACAATACATTTTATTGTAATGAAATAAAATACATTAAAATCTTTTATTGCATACATTTAGTCACCAATTTTTATAAATGCCTACTAATACAAAATTCTTTTAAATTCCTCTTAATTTATTTTAATTTTGATTTTTATTATAATTTGGTTAAGAAATCCTATAATATTTCAAATCAGTTTTTACCAATATTATCAATTAAAAATATTTAATGTATTTACGAAAAAATATTTGTCATAAATATAACTTGAGAAGCTATTAATTTCACTAAAATATGTACAATATTCACATATCATAAACTAAGTAAATAACACTTTTTTAATTTGAAAAATAATTTAAAATATGATCAAAATCTAAGAAATTCGAAGCTCGAATGTTTGGATTTTTAATATAAAAATATCTTTATTATCAGTTTAATAATAAATTGCATACATTTTATTTTATTCAGCTTAAGAGTTTACTAAATTAGGCGTCTGAGATTTTTATAAAACTCCGTTTTTTCAATACAAATTTATAATTCCTATATACTTGAGAATATTCTCTCTTAAATACAATATTTTCTATTATGTATTAACTTAAAATCCTATTTTTTAAAGGATCAGATACATTTTACATCAAATTACTTGGCAATATAAAGATTTGACTCTTAACAATCTCCATTTTTTGTCTCTAGAAAAAGTGATGGCTTATTTCTATAGCTGAATTTACAATACAAAATATTGTGATACAATTTTAAAATTATGTTATCTTTTAAGTTTGTTTTCACCTTCTTTACTATTAAAAAATAAATGGCTATAAAAAATTAAAATAGATTAAATAGTATTAAATTTTGGAACAAAATAACCTAGACATATTAAACATTTTTATATTTTTGACATGGATATTTTTTTAGCATAACTTTATTCTTTAATATATATTTACGTTTGTTAATTTAGTTGTAAGCATTGTGACTTCAAGACAGTAATTTGTTGTTTATATGTTTACATAAAGCATAGAATCAAAATTTAAATTTATGTTCAATTAAAATTATATTATTGTACATCAAATAATTTATAACTTACTAGACTTAAAAAGTTTTTAACTGTAAAATAAATAATTCCTTTTATCAATTTAAATAACGTTATTAAGAAATTTTAAAGATGCAAATTCTTTTCAAAAATAAACTGATTACGAAAAATATTTCACTTTGGACAGTCGAATTTGAAGTCATAAGAACATGTGTTATTACGATTATATCTGGTTCTTAATAAATCTATTAATTTTTTGATAAATCATATAAAAATGTGTTATTTGATCATAATAACAACTAAATTTTTGATATTATTCTGATATATAATATATGATACAACTAAAATTTAAATATGTAAAATTTATAATGTTTAATGCAGTTCATAAATAGGTTATTAATAAATAAATAGCATTTATAATAAAATTAATAAATTCACTTGTTAAATACTTCAATATTCTATGATTCGTTATATTTTTTAAAAAAAGATAAATTAATTGGCGAAATTTTTAAATAGTTAAATATTTAAAATACTTTATACTCCAGTATTTATAAAAATAAAAGTTTGCAGAATATATTAAAATTATTTATCTTAAAATAATGATAAATAAATCAGAAACACATATGTTACATAAAATCAATTTTTTATATAGACATCGAGTTTTAATAATTAATTCAGAAATGCTAAAACATGAATTGATAAATAAATACTAATGCACATGTATAGACTTAAATAAATAAATACTGTACAAATTAAAACATCGATGTTTGATATCACAAAAATGTCTATGAAGAGTGACAATGGTAAAGTATCACGAAAGCATGAGGAATAATGGAAATGTCCATGAATTGGGTTGACAAATGCATAAAATACGAATAACTTAAAAGTTTCAAACAATCTCCATTATTTTGAAGCCATTTCAATTGTGATAGTATTACCCAGTTTGCTTTGTAACAGTGATGGTGGCATTGTGCGTATGCATGCCACAGTAACGTTCTCCCAAACAGGATGATAAGCATCCGGTTTGTAAGGGTTTATACCTTTCTTCAATACCGACATTTGGTACGTGACTTCTTCGCACTGAGTCTTCCTTCTCCTATGTCTGATGGGCAAGTGGTGATTTCCAGAATTTGAATCCAGGCAACGCACATGAAAAAGTCTTTGGGGGATTCGATTTTCCACAAAATCATATTCTATATCGAACCTGCAATCGGTGATTGCAGATCTCTGCTTCAGATTACCTGCAACAAGAGTGGTATTGCTAAAATCACATGGAGACGCTTCCCAGTTATTTCTGATTCTTTCGTCCATGATTCCAGGAAATTGAACTAATTCAATTACAGGCAAGTTTCCAATATTAGACAAGGAGTAATGTTTGTTTCCATGATGGTTCCAATGTTGAACAGGAACACCAAAAACCTCGCAGAAAGAGAGGCATAGAGTAAAAAGGAGAGCCAACATATTTGAAATGGAATTCTTATTAGAATCTAAGCAAGGTATCAATGAATGGAACAAGAAACAATGCTTATATACTCCAAAAGATGAAAATCCAAAACGAAACGAAAAGTCCCAAAGATTAAGGAGTTTTTCCCATCATACTGATAACCTATACTGATAATTCTGCGAAATGTGTAAGACAATGCCTTTCCCATTTCATTCAGGTGAATGAAAGCTTATCAGGTAGTTGGGAAAATTTCTTCGTTTTTCTTATCTGCGAAAAAACCTATTACTATAAATGCGATAATTTGTTAATTTTATTTATGACTCATTTACGTAATATTTCTTATTTTTATTTCAGGGGTTATTTTAAATATTTTGTTTTCTCTATAAATTTTTTTTAACGCAGTGTAAGGTATTACTTGTATTATTGCATGTAGTAATTCATTTTCATCGAAATAGTTTCAAATTTAAAATTAATGTAAATATTTATTTCCAAGCGTGAAATATCTTTTTGTAACAAGGTTTTTCAGTTGTATTGCTATGACATTTTAAAAATAAATAAAAAATTATAATGGGAAAAACAACATAAGTATATATATATATATATATATATATATGAATAAAAAATATAACATTATTTTCATATTATTTTCAATGTACTTTGTTCAGGTTTATAGCATCTTCACAGGAGAGCTCGCAAGCATCCAATTCATTGAAAAGCTAGCAATATTAGATAACTTTTTGTTATCTAATATTGCGAGCTTGTCTAGGAATTGGATTTGCAATAATCAAGCAATAACATTTTTATTAAATTATTTTGAACGAAAATAGTCATCTATAGAAAAGAAGTGCGTTTATCAGTTTAAATAATATGTAAACTTTTCAACATGAAAATTTAAATTTTTCTATGATAAATTATATATTATGAAATAATAATAACTTGTATATGTTTCAGATATTATTCATTTAACTCCTAAAAATTTTTACTTTTCAGAATCTTATGTAAGTTTAAAATATAATGTTACTAGAAAAGAAATGGAAATACAGCCAATGAAGTAAATTCTAGAAATCTTGTAGAAAAAATTAAGAATACAACAGAATATAAATATTAGTCATATTAAAGTCATACTGACATAACTTTAAAGGAGATATAACCAAAAGTATTGATTTATTTATATTATTTTAAAGACATTTAAAGAGTTATTCAGATGTTATATTTTTATGAAAATTTGCATTTGGCAGTATTATAACTATTATAAGTTTTTTTTCAAGAAATGTTTTTAAAAATATACAAATATTATACAATGAAACAATCATGTTTTTTTTTCTTCTACAGAATAAATTAAATATTGTTTAATGGAATCTAAAGCTCATTTTATTTTATTAACATTGAAGAATATATATATGAACTTATTATAATATTATATACATGTAATAATATTATTACATTGGTTTACG
>JAPDSC010011905.1:2405-34586 GCA_026290005.1 Latrodectus geometricus | reverse complement strand
TATCCTGGTTTCATGGATAAAATCAATGCACAATAAGAATAAGAGTGTGTCATTACACTTAAATGCACAACAGCTGGAATGCACAATAAGCATAATATTAGTTCAATATATTGAAGCACATTTATAGATACCATTGTTTCTCTGAATATCAATATGTAATTGTACATCAATATTTCTTTTCAAGTAAGTTTTCACCGAGATATATTTACTTAGGCAATAAATTATTTGAAATTCAAACTGCTAATATGTCTTGTTGTTTTCTTATAGTTTGTTTGTTTTTGGGTGCCTACAACCACAACAATTTATCAAATATCTTATAGACTCTAAAGAGCATCTCCATTATTTCCTAAAAAAAATACCGCCATGCAATATGAAATGACATAATTTATTTCGAACTCTCAACATATGTTTAATATAAAACTCAATGAATCCTTACGTAATTTGAGATAACAAACTCTTTCATGAATTTTTTCAAACAAAATATAGTCTATTAATTGGAGGAATAAGTATTCTTTCACACAATAGCTAAATTATAATTTTCAGTAAGAAACTATAATGTCAGAAAAGCTAAAAATATTATCAAAATCTTTTTTGTTTAATATATTATGGTGTAGTAATAAGTATCAGATGTTACTGCATATAGGTTGATTTGTTATATATTATTTGAAATACACATTTCATTAAAATTAATTTAGTCGAATTATTCACGGATTGAAAAATTAACTGCGTGTCTCAGATTATATTTATATTTTGATGAACAAGTTTATGCATATACAAATGATTCATCTTAAATATTCTTAAAACAATTTTACATCGAATCTCTTAAAAAATATTTTCACACAAAAAATAAATAATTAAATTTACTCTGGTGTACATATTTTTTTTAAATAATGTAGTAACACAATATATTTGGTTATACATTTTTCAATATAGTATTCTAATTTTTGAGGAGCAATGGATTTTTTGTGCATATATATAAATGTGACAATTTCATGAAATTATATCCTATACTTAGTTATCTTTCTCATCTGCAAACGCTTATAGTGTTCTGAAAATAAAAACTATAACACTAATACCTAACCTAAATCTTAAAAAAAAGAATATTTTGAAAATAAATAAAATTCTATTTTTTTATTCAAATAAATGCATAATATTTTCCCACAGTTTAAATTAAATGAAAAAAATCAAAAATTAATTATATAATAATAATTAAAAATTAATTAAAATTAATCAAAAATAGAATCAAAAATTAAATTTAAATATTTCATTTGAATATTTAATTGAAATAATATAAAACTAAAATAAATTAACATGAAAAAACATGTTCCCAATTATACTACATGCATTAAAATTTATATGTTAGGTTTTATAAAAATTTTGGCCGCAAGAGTTATAATGAAAGATATTCATTAACTGATTAAAATTATAAAAAATAAACTATGATTAAAAATTCCACATAATTTTTTTCAGTACTGATGATGCAAGTAATGAAATTGAAATAAATATTGTCATTTCACATGTATTCTTCAAATATGTAATAAACATAACATTAAGAACTTATATGTAACCACACTTTAAGAGATATACTTTTTGTGTGCTTTCCTAATTTTTTGTGATACAGAATTTACAATGATAAATGTGGCAAATCAATAATAGTAAAATCATAAAATAAATAAAGAATTAATTGAAAATATCAAAACATTTATGTACAAGTTTTTAATTATCTAATTACTTATTTTAACAAATTTAAAATTGAAATTTTTCAGCTGTAAATAAGAATATTTTAACTTTTCATGAACTCGTGTTTACATGCTTTACTAAAATCTCGTCGAAAAATATAAATTAGAAAACATTCAAATAAAAAAAATATCGTTTCAAACCATCCTTTCATAATTTAATTATTAAAAAAATTGGCAAAATAGCATACTATTAATAAATACTCGTTTTGTTATATATATATATATATATATATAAATTTTATTAAAGTAATAAAAATTAATAAAAATTTTATTACTTTAAACCAGGGGTCGCCAAAGTGGTCTATATAGACCCCTAGGGGTCTATTTGATCAGAGGGGTCGAATGGGGATCTATTGGGACTCAAAGGAAAAACAGTTCTTAATACGCAAATCACACATATTTAACTGCGCACGTAAAAATTCAAAATATAATTGATTTAGTATTATATTCTTTATAGAAGATAAAATAATAAATCAGAAAACAATCTGCCCTTTTTTTCCTTGGCATTTCTAAGTTCGTATATGGTTGACGCCGGTTTCAGTCACGTTAATTCAATTTTAACTAAAAACAGAAATAAATTAAATCTGAAGCTTCGAGGGGATTTACGGTTAAAATTGACTAATTTCGAACCCAATATAGCGAACCTTGCCAAGAAACACCAGGCACACTCATCTCATTAAGAAGTAAAAAATCTGTAGCTACTTTACTTACAGTCTCTGATTTATTAAATATTTAGACTAATATATAGTTTTATTATAATTACTTGAAAATTACCTTTGTGGGGGGTCTATGGTGGTTTCAAAAAATTATATAGGGGGCGATGATCAAAAAAGTTTGGTGAACCCTGCTTTAGACTTTATCTTTTTGTATAAAAAAAAATATTTCTTTTCATTAAGCTATATTTTATTTATTTGCTCTGCAAAAATTTGAATACAAACTTATTCAACATTCTAGGGTGCATTCAAAAATATTTTTCATACATAGTTTTAGACAAAGAAGACCAATTTAAAAGATATACTTTTTTATTGTGAATTAAACGTCTGATTTAGTTTGTGATTCCCAATACCCTTTTTATAAAATGCATTCTTTTTAACCAGCAGCTAATATATTTAATCCTTAAATTATCTATTTATGTGGTTTTAATCCTTATACCACAAAATCAGAATTGGTGGAATTGAATCTCTTTTATTTGAGTTGTATAAAATTCAAATATTATGTAAAGGAACATTCCATGATGCATTTAAAAAAGAATTTTCGCAGATATTTTTAGACACAATAATAAGAGTACTAATTCAACAGGTTTGTGATCTGTGGTGTTTTAAATCACTGATGGATTCTGCAGTGTATTATAATTTTAATTGATAATATGCACCCCATATGAAACTGTGATATAATATTTTCTTATGCTTTGTAAACTGTTCTTTTTTGTACTAGAAAAAGTCACTGGGTGAATTGATTCCATCTCAAATAATATTAGTTTGGGGAAAAAATAATCCATTATTTTTTCGGTAGACGTCTGGTAGGTTCGGTAGTGGTCGATATCTCGTGAGCTATCTATCAAACAATTTCAGATTTATGCTCGTTGGAAAGGTGACTTTTGACACTAAAATATCTTCTTGCGGTTTTTTGTTTGATTTATTCAGTTACGAGTACAAGGTTTTTAAAATGGAAGACAACAAACAGAAAATTCTATACATTTTCGTTTTTCTCTTGTAACGGCGAAAAAGATAGCCGGTGGCTAAAATTGTGTAAGGTGTTTATCGTCCTATATAAGACTGTAACAACCAGTTACGTACAATTTTTGTTTTGTCGATTCCATTCGGGTATTTTTGATGTTAGAGATGCACCTCGCATGTGGATACAGCATCGTTGAAAGTGTCCATAAAATATCAAAAATGATCGAAGTTAACCGCATGTCAGCAGTCGTAACGCGCAAGACCTAAAAATCTACATGAAAGCTGTTTTAAACCTTTTTACAAAGCGAATCCAAAAGAAGTTACATAAAGTTCACGTAAAAATAATGGATTTCTTTTTCCCCAACATAATATTTTCCTAACTCATTACCATTGGATTGCAAGTTACCATAAATAATATTTTATTGTTTAAATTCAAAAATTAAATTACATGAAAGGAAATTTTAAGCAAATTCATGTAAATAATTTGTATTATTAATACTTTATTAATTTTAGATAATAAGAAAACAGTTTAAATACATTTACAAATTATCGGGGAAATATTTTGAATATTTAATTAATTTCATTTTAGTAATACTAAAAGAAAAAGTTTTGATTTCGAAGTTTATCAATAACATAACGTGAAACACGTTAAGATACAAATCAATTGCAAAAAATATTTCTTTTCCGCAGATAATAAAAAAACTGAATGAATTCCCAAACCAGTGATTTTTTTCATATATCTCAATGTATTAGAAAACCTTTTATCGTTTATAACAGAAACACCAGATAGCTAATCATATAATGTAAAATTATTTATCTTTTTCTTTGGGACTTTCTCATTTTCGCAATAGATTTTTAAATTTTACATTAATATATAAATCTATGATGTTCACTTCTCCATCACAATACTTTTGTTTAGAAGTGAGAAAATTTCTACAACAGACATGTCATTTCTTACCATCCTAGTCTTGTTCCTCACTGGCCAAGCATTTGGTGGCCCTGTTCAATATTAATTGAATTGTAGCCTCTCTACTGGAGAAGACACATCGAATAATGAATTTCATATATCATCGGTCCCAAATATCACGTCGAATTGCATGAGGAAATACAATGAATCATATTCTAATCAGACTGATAGCAGAGATTCTGATTTTGTGGATATGATGCCCATTGCAGATTGTCTTTTTGGTGTGGATTATGATTTCGTTGAGAACAGAATTCCTGAAATCCTTCCTCGTATTCACTGCTTAAGATCAAACTCAAAAGAACGGAGCTTGCACCAAGAAATGGCTATGTGCGAAGAAGTGACATATCAAATATCTGTGCTAAAGAAAGGTGCAAAAGCTTGTAAGCCGGAATATTACTCTCCTGTTTGGGAAACCATCAGCGTGGCTTGTGTACGAACCAATTTACCATCAAGGATATTGAGCAGGCCTGGAAACAACATTAACATTCAGATGACATATAAATGAAATTTATGTGACCTCTAACGAATGTACTCAACAATATTTTTTGCAGTGTTTCTGATAGTTACAATTGTCTCTTATATATTTGATTTTATCATTTTGGAACATGTATATTTTTTAATAAATATATTTTTGCTGTGATATTTTCAAGTGTGTTGTAAAATTTATTAAAATATATTTATTAACATATTATACTATAAATATTTGATACACTTATTTAAGAATATACTCTAAAACAGCAGATTAGGCATTCGTAAGTTATTGTTTTCATGTAAGGTCATCAATTTATTATATGACAGAATTATAAATGCACTGAAATCATATTTATATAAAATGTTTTAAAAATTCAATATTTGAGGGTTTAAAAATTTATATTTTTTTGAAGAATTCTATTTAAATTGTGAAAAATTTTAAGATGGGAGTAATGAAAAAACGTGTGAGTGTGGTAGAATTGTTGTATTCAATTTTAAAAGAGAGAGAGGGGCATTTATCATTTTATTTTAAATCTACTTAAAGCTTTAACACGTTGTCAAGTGCTCAAGAACGTAGATTTTAACTTTTTATGCACTTGCATTTTCTAAAAAAAAAAAAATCCATTTTATTACAATTAAATGATTTTATCGAAAGAATTATACAGTTACAATTTTATTCTTATAAGTGCAAAATTGTTATAACTGTATTGGTATAAGTGTAAAGATACATTTATGTGTATCGATATTATTTTAATATATAATATCTATACTCTTAAAAGAATGGTGCATTTATTTAAAAGTAATAGTATTTATAGTAAAAAATATTATGAAAAGAAGAATTCAAAGTTTACTTCAATGAATCTGTAAAATAATTAAATTTGATTCTATATATATCTTATTTCAATTAAAATTATTATGCAATTTTTTTTAAACTTATTGTAAATTACATATCACAAATCAGTTAATTTTAAGAAATTGCAAGCTATAATTTTTACAACATATAATTTTTACAACATTGCTATAATTTTTTCAAAATTCTATCATTCACAGAATTTGTCTAAACTTTTATACATTTTTAAAACAAAGTTTAAAATAAAAACGTACATTTTACGAGAGATAAAATATAACTTTTCATTTTGAAGATTTTGTAAAGTATGTTCTCGTTTTAAGAAAAATAGCTCAAAATATTCTTAAATTTTGGATTTCATATGAAAAATCGTTCTTTTTATACTTAAAATAAAATATGCATAACTCCTTAAGTATGTCATCAAAATTTAAGAAAACATGCATTATTTAATTATAAATACATTTAATATTGATGCATAGATATCATTAGAAATTATGCTATTAAATAGAGATTTTTACTCGTACAATATAAACTATGGTTTTAAAAATATTTAAGATATTATTAAAAAAATAAAATCCTTTAAAAAATAAGCTTTAATTTTATTTTAGTTCAAACTATCAAAATTGTGCATCAGATAGCAAAAAGAAACAGTCAAATTGATACAATAATTAAAATGATAGAATATATTTCTTAACATTGTTATTCATTTAGATTTTTCATTCGATATCTCCGTTAATCAAAAATTTATTTCCAGAAATAATTTCAGTAGTATAAGTATAAAAAATTTACAAACTTGCGAAATTATTTAAATCCTTTGTGATTCTTGCAGAACAGAGAGATTTTACTGCATAATTATATACTCATTAAATTTTTTTACAGCTCGCATATAACAATAAAGATTAGAATCACGATTTAAAAATTTTTTTTCTCCTTAAAAACATTGTTTCATCAACATGACACGTTTTGCAAGCATTTGACAAGCATGACAAGTTTTGACTACTATGGTTTTGACTACTAAGTTTTGACTACTATGAATACTGTGGATAATGAAGCATAACTTTATAAAAATTTAGTGTTTATGATCCACGAAGTTGACAACTAAGAATCAAAGGCCTTTTTAAGGACATTTAGTACTTATAAAAGGAAAATTTATCATTTGCTATTCAGTGTCAGAGGATAATTAATCAAAATGATATGGATGGAAACTATAATAATACACTGTATCACCTTTATTTTTAGTTGATAAGTAAACGCTACTTTTATTCTGGAAAAGGAAGAATGTATGAGAAATAAGAAACAGGACATAGAAAATAAGACATGCGAAAATTATACAATAACGGCCAAGGATTCTATGCATCAGAGAAATACAAACTGGGGACGGATATGAGTATATCAAAATATACATTTCCTTAAGTCGTCTTGCATTACAGAGCAGGTAACAATTCATTAAAGATTTGGATGAATTTATCATCTTTGACACTCAGACCATTTTTAAGCAACACTATCTTACTCAGTAATGTATTATTATTTACAAATTAATTCTGAATAACAAACAGTTAAAAAAGAAACCAGTTTTATCCCTTGAAATTTGCTTAATGATCATATTAGACATTTTACCATGAACAAAATTGATCATAACTAGATAGAACTGCCATAAAAATCATTAAATCTAAAATAAATTTTACGTTTATATTAAGTAATCATGAAAGTGTTTTCAAACAGGTATTCATTCACGTGATTCAAACTTAACTTTCACTCGCTATTTTCACATCAGTACAAATGTGTAGTCTTCAGACAGTATGTCTGCTCTGCACAACCAAAATACGAACCTATTTATTATTTTAATACTGTATGACACATTTATATATCGTACAATATTAAAATAATATGCAAAACACAATAATACTCCTGCGAAGGTTGACCAATTTCATACCTTCACGTGTCGCTATGATTACATAGTAACAATAGTTTGCATAATAAAATGCGAAAATGAGGAATTAAACTAAGAATTCCTTGCAAATCTATATGAAATTAATAATTCATAATTTTGATCCCTAAGTATATTGATGATAGCAAAGGCTTTAAAATTTAAAAAAAATAAAAGTCGATATATATTTATCTCATTCAACGGAAAAAATTTAGAACAAGAGAAAATTTTGAAAAAAATAGAATTTCGATCCCTAAGTATAGCAAAGGCTTTAAAATTTTGAAAAAATAGAATTCGATATATATTTATCTCATTTAACGGAAAAAATTCAGAACAAGAGAAAATTTTGAAAAAACAGAATTTTGATCTCTAAGTATATTGATGATAGCAAATGCATTAAAATTTTGAAAAAATAGAATTCAATATATATTCATCTTATTCAACGAAGAAAATTCAGAACAAGGAAATATAAAAATTTGACCAGTTTTTGCAATTTTTCTAAAAAAATTAAAATTTGTAAAAATGACGCATTTCCAAAACTTCGTATTTAATGAATAAAGACAATAAAACCATATCTTAAATAACCATATTATAATACATCAGTATACAAAAGTAATTTTACGTAAGTGTTAATAAAATTTTGAAATAATAAAAAAAAGGTAGTGTAAAATAAAAAAAAGAATTTTGATTATTAACTTATTTTCGTTGTATAATTATTATATATATCAGGGGTAGCCAAACTTTTGTGATCTGGGGTCTACTCCCCTAATAAAAATCGAAGGCGGTCTACCAATGGCAAAGCTAAATTAACGTAATTTTCGGTAACAAGAAAAAATGGTAAATTATGTAATTTTTCTGAAAAAAACTTAATATTAATATTTACAAAATAAAATTCCTATTCACTTCGTTTAGTTGAAATTTGGCACTGTATATCTGCAACAAGTTTTTCATATTGTGGCTGGTACAAGCTTATTGCAATGCAAAAATACAAAATTAAATGTTCATCTGTTAAATGTGACCAATGTTTGTTTTTTGTTCATGGTTGAAAAAGCAGATTCGCAGAGATACCTCTATTTAAAGTATGATTTCAAATACAAAATCAATTTGTAAATATTTGGAAACGTTTCCTCAGAAAATATGCTCTGGATTTAAGAAATATATCGTATCTTAATTTAATAATTTCTTCCTCGACCGTGACTGATGTGATATCTATTAAATGTCCAATTTTTTCAGATACTCCATGACATTTTCATTAAATGGAAATATAAAATTGAGTATTTCTTTCATCCTAATTAAGTCAGCATATTTTCTTTCAAATTCTTCAAACAAAACAATTAAGCATTTAGAGAAATCTTCGAAGTCTCTGTTTGGATTATGGATGCACTCTTCCTCCATGTTTTTTAAGTTTCTCAATTCATGTTTTCTTAATTGAGATGCATACCTTTATATAGTTTTTTTGAATGTTTTAATAGCGCGTTTCATGTCCGTTTTAGGATTTAAATCGTAAATCTTTAATCATAAATCTTTGCAGAGTTTGCTTTGGGTTTTAAAGCGTAGACTGTAGTAAATTTTTAATTTAAATAATTCATTGATTCTGTGTCATAAGTTAAATTATTAATATCCGAGATCATTATCGGGATGGTCGAAAGGACTACCTAAAATATCTTCTAGGTCTACCAGTCGACCGCGGTCGACGTCTTGGCCACCCTGATATATATAATCATTTTGCCAAAATCATATTGCCGAAAATTAATCTTCTATTCATTTAAGGTAATAAAGGAGTTATGTTATTGAGAATTCAATTTTCATTACAAATGATAAAGTTTATAAAATTAGACAAGTTATGAATGACAGTATACTTTGAAACTTATAATATTAATTCTGAGTATTACACGGATTTCACATTTTTTCCAAAAATGAAATTCTTTCGAATTATTTTTTTTAAATATTGCGATACCTTTATGAACAAATTTTACAATATTTTTGTTTTCATTTGAAACTCTCTTTCCAAAAAATGAAAGTTATGATTTTTTAAATAAATAAATATGTCAATTAATTTTTTTAAAAAAAATATCATCTGGTTACACATTTAAAACAAATAAATATATACTATTGATAACATTTAGTATATTAGTTTTTGTTTATATAATAAATATAAACAAAAACTAATATACTAAATGTTATCAATAAAAACATAAAAAAGAATAAATAAATGGTTTAATATTAGTCTATTTAATTGATAATTCTAATATTAATTTTTTAACCCTGTTTATTATTTCTTAGCAAAATATTAATTAAATCAGGACAAAGTTTTATGCAAAATAATAAAACTTCTAAAAATATCTATCCACTGGAATTGAAAGCAAACAAGTTAGATTTTTTTAAAACTTTAATAAAGCCAAATACATTGATAAAAATGTTATGTTATGTAATTAAATTTGGCTAATATTTTACAATAAAGGCGTTTTAAAATTATCAAATGATGATTTGTATACTTATCTCAAATAAAAATTTTATAAAAAATTTTAATAACAATTTTATTTTTTAAAATACATTTTTATGTAATATTTAAAAACAAACTTAAATTCAACAACGTCTTTACATACAATTTATTACTACAATTAATTTGCATTAATTTAGATTATTCATTGAGAGAATTTAGAAAACATTTATTCAAACGGGGTCAAGGTATGATTATTTATCTTAATAAAATAATTTTCAATTAAATTTTTGTAAGTATAAAATACATGAAATATTGAATTATTAAATCACACATAAGCTTTCAACATACTAATATACTAAATTGTATGCCTAAATTCATGGAATTTATCGGGAAATTAAAAAATTACGTAACTCAAGCTGATTAACTAATTTTCGTTTTTCTATATTTATTCTTCCTTCTTGTGTAATTATGATGGTTACTACCAAGCCGAAATACTAAACATATATAAAAAAACAAATCCATGTTTAGTCTTTTTGTTTTGTGATCGAAGTAATTTAGATTCGTCATAACATAAAAAATGAACAAAGTGCATGTAATCTGATTTTCTTTTAAATAATTCATGTACATTTATTATTCAAGATAAAAATGTTAATATGTGTGATTAGCATAACGATAAAAAAAGTTGATTTCTATTTCAAATGTATTACTTTAATAAAATATCTTTTTTAATCATTATAAATTATTGACATTATTATAATAGATAAAGATATATGGGATCATTATATAGTCAGTTGTGTTGTTTCTTTTTAATCAAATATATTCATCGTTATTTCCTTTATATTGCCTAATGTAAATATGATTATTATTTGAAATTTAATAGATAATGCTGAAGTAAATATTTCTGGTTGATGTTTATGTGAAATAACAAAAGATGGCAGAATTGGAGATATATTTATTACCTTTAATAAACAAAATATTATTAATGCATTAAAAATAAATTAAAGCTCTTATATTTATAATGTGATGTTTTAGCAATCTATAATTTATAAAAATATAAGCTTCTGTTGAAGAATTTATAAATAATGAAAAAAATGTGTTTTAAGCTTATTTCTTTCACTTTCCAAACAGTAACAGGATTCAAAAATTGAAAAAAAAAGTTATTTAAATGACATACCAAAAATATGTAAACAAATAGCTACATAAATCTTATTTTAGACATATGTAATTTAAGTCTTGTTAGGTTTTTCTTTATATTTCACAGATCTTAATATTATCTAGTGTTAAATTATTGATATTAATCTTTTTATCATGAAAATGCTTTAACACTTGAAAAATGTACAAAATGAAATAATAATGTATTATCTTTCATTTTTGTAAATTTCTTAAATAGAAATAAATAGTTAATAGAAATGCAAGTTTATTCAGGAGTATTTCTACAAATATATATATGAAAATAATCATTAAAGTAATTTTTATAATTTTCAATAAAAATGTTCAAACAACAGTTTATTGTGAAAAATCATCAGAAAGCCAATATAATTTTTAAAATTGCTTTATTAAACATTAATATTTTATATTATACTCTCAAGACAATGTAAGTTTGAATCTCAAAAGCTATAAATAATTCATATTTGTAAGGCTCAAGTTTAAAGTATGGTCACCTTTGGCGTGATTTTTCACATTTGGTGATAATATAATTTTCTGGCAACCAGCCTTCGATCAATCGCAGATAAGGAATTCCGGCAATCCTTATCGCTTGTGCAAAATAGCGATTTTTGGTAACATTTTCAAAAAGTCGCCAAGGGTGACAGTACAGTTAATTTTTACCGAAAAATCATCAAATCGATGGAGAATTTTGAGCTGCCTAATTGATCTCCTTAATAATATATTTCTCTATTATATTCTCTGATAAGTTTGAAAATAAATTCAAAGAGCAATTTCGAATATTTCAGGACTGTATATTTTTAATTGAGTTAAAGTTAGCTCTTATTGCATAATACAGACAATAACCTGCATTCTGCTTGTATGCTCTTCTAAAATGATGAAAAATAATAATTCAGAAGAAGGTTATCAAGAAATATATGTATAATAGTTTGACTTATATTTCAATGTCTTATGTTCAGAAAGGAATTAGTTTAAATTTGATTAGATCAAGTTTTAACATTTTTGAGGTTATATTTTCAATACATGAGAATGAGTTTATAATTGAATATAGTCAAAACATATTATCAATTCAAATAACATCATAATAAAAATAAACATCAATTCAAACTGTCTAAAGATTCTTCAGATTTTAAGACTTCAAATTTATTTTATTTTGATTACTTCAAATTTTGATTCCTAGTAATAATGGAAAATAATAATTCATGCACTTTTAATTTAATTGAATTTGTTGCTTTTAAATACAATTTTATTCTCCACCTTTTAAAAACACTCAAAAATAACCCTTAATACGCTGCAAATATTTGTCTAAAATACAATATATTTTTTGATTTAAAAAATAAATAAATAAATAAATAAAAATAACAAGCATTTTATTAATTAATTATTAATTTTATACTATGCATTACTTTTTTTAAATAACAAAAAAACTTATAATTAAATTACTCTGTGTTATGAAATTTTGGTATAAAGTTTAAATTATTTTATAAGCAATACACATTTTTAAAAAATTACAATTACACAATTCTAAAAACATTTAAAATATCAATTTTTAAAACAAATTTTTTTATATGTATTTTCTAATCGAAATACATGAGTTACATGGAGACAATGGTTTTAGAAATTAATAATTAGTAAAAAATATAGCAATTATTTTGATGCTAAAAGCATTCATTAATTTTTGATGAGGCTTATTAGCCTATATTATTTTCTCCCATAATAAACACTCCCAATATAATAAAAAATTAATAAAGAAAATTTTTCTAATTTTCTATTATTAGTAAAAAGATTATAAAACTGATATTAGTAAAAAAAGTTGTTATATAACTTGTCTCAGTTATTTAACCGATTTAGGAAATAACATAGTTATGATATCATGCAATGGAACTCCAAATCTATTGCAGACACTTCTTGGAAAGAAATTCTTCTGTTGAGTATAAAATTTGTTTGCATATTCAACAATGGAACAACAGTTCCATTGTTGATTAGGGAAACAATGTTCTACGAATTTATCAAATTTAACTATTTTAATATAATATACCATCAGATGATATGAAGTATGTATAGCTCATATGTCAATATCATTGCTGTTTTAGAATGTATCAGCTACTTAAATACGTGACTTAGATCTCAAATTCGAATTAAAGGATCATTTAAACGTAAATTATACCAATGAATTTAAAAGATAAAAATTACCTTCGGATGACATTAGTTTTTATAATGATACAAAAATTTAAGCCTCATTTAAAATCATTAATGGAACTTTGAATTATGAAATATGATATTATGAAATATGTCATTTAATTAAATTCTATTATGTTAGAGAATTTAATTAAATAGTGTTTTATCATAAAATATAAATATATTCAATGATAAATTTTAATACAAATAAAAATTTCCACAGATAAGGAAATATTTAATACATTCCTTAAACAACTTAATTAATTTAAAATCACTAATATTTAAAAAGAAATTTCGATTTTTTATTCAAAACAAAGACGTTATCCATGATAAGAAACAAATCAAATTTAAAAAAATGTTCCTTTTCCACAGATAACGAAAAAACTGAATGAATTCCCAAATCAATGATTTTTTTTCATATATCTCAATGAATTAGAAAACTTTTTATCTTATATATGAGAAATTCCAGATAGATAATCATGTAATGGAAAATTTATCTTTTTCTTTGGGACTTTTGCCTTTTTGCAAAAGATTTTTAAATTTTACATGAATATATAAATCTATGATGTTCACTTCCCCATCACAACACTGTTGTTTAGATTTGAGAAAATTTCTACAGCAGACATGTCGTTTGTTACCATTCTAGTCTTGTTCCTCATTGGCCAAACATTTGGTGGCCCTGTTCAATATCAATTCAATTGTAGCCTCTCTACTGGAGAAGACACATCGAATAATGAATTTCGTATATCATCGGTCCCAAATATCACGTCGAATTGCACGAGGAAATACAATGAATCATTTTCTAATCAGACTGATAGCAGAGCTTCTGATTTTGTGGATAGGATGCCCATTACAGATTGCCTTTTTAGTGTGGATTATGATTTCGTTGAGCACAGAATTCCTAAAATCCTTCCTCGTGTTCACTGCTTAAGATCAAACTCAAAAGAACGGAGCTTGCACCAAGAAATTAATAACGTGCCAAGAAGTGACATATAAAATATCTGTGCTAAAGAGAAGTACAAACGCTTGTAAACCGAAATATTACTCCCCTGTTTGGGAAACCATCAGCGTAGCTTGTATACGAACCATTCCGCCATCAAGGATATTGAGCAGACCAGGAAACAACGTCAACATTTATTAGCCATATAAGTAAAACTACGGTGATCTTTAAAAGACACATTAAAAAACTTTCATTTAACTTTATTTTTTGTTTCTAATAAGGATACATGTCTATTTTACATTTATTTTCATCATCTGATAAGATATTTATAAGGAATTTGATATTTTTAAATTATTTTTTATATTTATATAAACATTTTTTCATTCATTATATTTCTTGTGATACTCTCACCTGTGTTGTAGAATTTTCTGTATTTATTTAAAATCATTCATCAACGTAACTGAGAATATATGTAACTTGTATACATAATTAAATTGACGGAAGTATTTTGGCACCAAATTACGAATATATTAGAAGTATTTTTCTACAAATGTTTTAAAACAGCATTTTACTTAATAAATACTGGCATAAAATATAATATAGTTTTTGGATTATTAATTATTGATGTTTGTAAAAGATTAATATTTTTATACTTATTCTGAAAATTAAATATTTTCAAAGCATGATATTTAAAATACTTTAATTCAAAATCTAAAGAAAAAATTTTTTTTACAGTTTTTAATTTATTTTATATTGTAAACATTGCCTAAAAAACTTTTACTTTTATGATTTATATAAATTCTTTTTTATTGATTACTTCGGAGAAAATCTTTACACTTAATGTCGGAAAAAAGTTCAGTCTCTTATTTGCTATTAATAAAAATTAGAAAATGAATGTAATCATGTGTTGAAATTTATTTAAGTATCAAAAAGTTAATTAACATCATAAATGAAAATTTAATTTATATATAATTCAATTCAATCCTGGCTTACAATTTAAAAAAAGTTTCTCTTGTCCATTATTTTTAAATTAATTTCCATATTTAAATATGATTCTATAATATATTCTACTTCGATTCTAAAAATTAATTGTTTTACGAAGACAAATTTTACGAGTTTAAAAATACGACATTATTTCAAAATTATTATGATTTGAGTACAACAAGAAAAATCGAAAACAATATTTTGGAAATATTTTTAATAATCAATTAGGTAAAATTTAAAAATTTCTCAATTGAAATATTAGATTAACATTAGAATCAATCTACAAGGGATTAATTTGATAAAATTGAAATGTTATATCAAATCACATATTTAAAATGCTAGTTTCAATGTACTCATCCCGAAATCCAGTGCTTAAAATAATTAGTGCTGCCATCTATTGAGCATAGAAGGAAAAGAGTTTATTAAATATTGATTTCCATAGCCTTTATGAGTTATTTAATTTGCAAAATAAAGGATAATCTACTTAAAAACAATTCTGACATACACTAATATTTTATACAAAATAAAAGAATGAATGTAAAACAATCGATTCTAACGTGCTTTCTTCCAGTCATTGTTAAAATTGACGTAAAAATAGGAATTCGTATCTATTAAGATATTTAAAAAATATTTTTTTAATTGAAGAAATAAAATATTTTATAGAATTAATATATGAATATATAACAACCCATTCATAATGTACTTAGAAATATAAATCATTGTTGCACGTATTCGGGCACATATACGGATTATACATGCAGATAAGGATTGAGAAATAATTAGAAGATTGGAGTCACATATTCACATTAATAAACACATATAGTTTTTGTATTATTGTCAAGTTCAAGTTGTTGTTTTTTAAAAAATAGTATGGTATAAATCACAAAAGCTAAGAATTTACAAAAATAATGGAAATTTTTTTTTTTTTTTTTTTTTTTTTTTTTTTTTTTTTTTTTTTAAGTGAAATGCATATACATATAAAAAGTGCACTTAAAAAATTTTCAGACATTTTTAAGTTGAGCAGCAATGAAATAAAATATCTGTGTTAATTAATACGATAATTTTATGTGAAACATTACTGAGTTTTATGATACAGTTTAAAAAAGACATTCTTGTAAAGTCATGCTGACTTTATTGCGTTGAGCTCACATTGATTATTAGTTCGCCATGACATGTCATCGTTAGGCTGAAATCTAAATAAGAAAATAATATTATTAGTTTAAAAATAAATGCCTTCGTAGATATATTTAATGACTGATAAGGAAATAGTGAAATGTGTTTCATAATGACTGCCTTTATGAATTATATTTTTGAAAAATAAGGTAATAATTTCATATTTATTACCCTATTTTTCAAAAATAACTCTTTATAATAATTCAAAGTATTTAAAAAAAGAACTTACTCTTGTAACACTGCAACGGGCTCTTTTGTAACTTTTTTATTCCAGCATTTAGCAATTGGGCTTAATAATAAAGCATCTACACTATGATTTTTCGTATAGCGATCTAAAAGTAATAAAATACTTGTAAAAACATTGTATTTAAGCTTACAGAAGTGAAAGTATTTTAAAAATTATTTTATTATAATGAAAATGAGTTTAAATTAATTCTTTTTTTTTTTATTATTCATTAAAATCACAAATTTCATAAATACTTTGCTATGAAAAATCGTTTTATTTAATTTGCCATTATAATTCCATAATCTTCCTTATTCAGAAATAAGTAAAACTACATTTAAATATTTTGGCCTGCATATACTCTTGAGCATTAAAACACTGCACTTTAAAACCTAATTTATAAAAATATATTTCTTTCTGGGTCATGGAATTAACTAATGTACTGCCTCACAAGCACAAATTATTAGGAGAATGTGACCTAAATGGGGTATCTGGTATTATCATCATGTGTGGAGATGATTATATACTCTCTCCCCCATATTAATAAGGTCTAAAATCATTAAACTCAAAGCAAATGAAAAAGTATTTACTTTTTTTTGACACCGTAAAAAATGAAAATAAAATAGCAGGTTTAAAGATGCATATTAAAAGCGGTTTTAATCGCATCTTTAGGGAATTCATAAAGAAATTAATAAATGCATTTCACGTAAAATCACTACTGCAACCAAGAGTATTTTAATACAAATTTATTTTTTAAATCAGCGCTTCTCAATCTTTCAATGTCCACAGACCAGATTTCAATCATAATTATCAACGCTTACAATAAAATGTGTACAACAATTACATATTTTAAGTATTTTGGATTCTGTGTGTGTATGTTTTTGTAATATTTTTAACTAACTTCAAAACGAAAGTAAAAGCGAGACAACGTTTTTTGCCAAGCGGACGGTGAACAAATGAAGCGAATGAAAACGAGGGGAAAATTTGAAGATTGTACTTGATATGAAATCCGCCAGGGAGATATCATTAAAAGAATATGAGAGTAAAAAAAAAAAAAAAATTCGTTAACAGAAGGAAACCTAGACGTGGCGAGTTGAATTTAAAAAATGGAAATATATTTTAAGTAATAAAAAAGAAATAGAACAGAAACATGACTAAGCAAAAGAGAAAAAAAGTTATGTTTGTGAAAGGGAATCCATACGACCGATGCAGTCTCGAGCATGCGCAGAACAAATAGGAAGAATGAAAATGTTCGACAATGCAAATTTTGACTCGAGCCATTCCCATTCGATACGATTCTTCTATCGCTATCAAATCTATCGTGAATGTGTATATTATATGTATATTTTCATTTTAATTGCAATTCACCTTATTAAATATTTAGAGCAGCAGATATATGCAGACTCATTGATAAATTTTTAAGCGGAAGTAAACTAGCATTAGAAGATTGTGAAGCATCTACAAGTACACAGACGAGCGTGATTCCAAAAATAAAATCCAGAAAATAGTGTCATGATTACTAACATTTTGGGTTTACTAGCACTGAAGTAAATGAAGAAGAAAAGCCCTTGTGTATCATTTGCTCAAAAATGTTGGCGGCAGACAGCATGAAACTTAATAAACTTAAACGACATTTGTAAAGATTTCATAGAGAGTACATCAAGAAACGCAGAGAATTCTTCGAATTAAAATTAAAATCATTTAAAAAGCAAAAATCATTTTTAAAGAGACTTTGACTATGAATTAAAATGCTTCAATTGCGTCTTATAAAGCTTAATATAAAAATGGCCAGATGCAAAAAAACCTCACGCCGTTGGTGAAGAGCTAGTTTTGCCAGCAGCAACTAAGACAGTAGAAACTATGTTTGGAGATAATTTTTTAAAAACAATTGCTGTCCATACCTCTGTCACATCATACTGTTGCTTGTCGAATTGGTGATATAGCAGAAGATATACTTTGTCAGATTTTCTCAATGTTGCGTGGTCGTTTGTTTTCAATATACACTACTGGCCATTAAATTTGAAACACCAGGAAGAAATGCAGATAACAAAATGATATTTATTGAACAAATATATTATACTAGAAATAACAAGTGATTAAATTTTCAAAAAATTTGACTGGATAGATCCTGAGAAATCAGTACCCAGAACAATCACCTCTAGCAGTAATAACAGCAGTTATACGCCTGGGCATTGAGTCAAACAGAAGTTAGATTGCATGTACAGGTACAGATGCCCATTAAGCTTCAACACGATGCCACAGTTCATCAACCGTAGTGACTGGCGTTTGGCGACGAGCCAGTCACTCAGCAACCATTGATCAGACATTTTCTATTGGTGAAAGATCTGGAGAACGTGCTGGCCAGGGCAACAGCCGAACATATTCCGTATCAAGGATGGTCCGTACAATACCGGCAACATGTGGTCGGGCATTATCCTGCTGAAACGTAGGGTTTCGCAGGGCTCGAATAAAGGGTAGAGCCACGTGTCGTAACACACCAGAAATGTAACGTGCACTGTTCAAAGCACCGTCAATGCGAACAAGAGGTGACCGAGACGTGTATCCAATGGCACCCCATAGCATCACGCCAGGTGATGGGCCAGTATGATGATGACGAATACACGTTGCCAGTGTGCGTTCACCACGATGCCGCCAAACACGGATGCGACCATCATGATGCTGTACACAGAACCTGGATTTATCTGAAAAAATGACGTCTCGCCATTCTTGCGCCCAGGTTCGTCGTTGATCACACCATTGAAGGCGCTCTTGTCTGTGATGCAGCGTCAAGGGAAGCCGCAGCCATGATCTCCGACCTGAGAGTCCATGCTGCTGCAAACGTCGTCGAACTGTTCGTGCAGACACTTGTTGTCTTCCAAACGACCCCTTTGTTGACTCACGGCTCGTGACGTGGTTTCACGATCTTTTACGGGCATGCGGATAATATGCTTGTCTTCTCGGCTGCTAGTAATAGGTGGCCGTTGAGATCCCGTATGGCGTTCCGTATTACCGTCCTGAACCCATCGATTCCATATTCTGCTAACAGTCATTGGATCTCGACCGACGCGAGCAGCAATACTGCGATAAGATAAACAGCAATCCCGGTATGCTACAATTTGACCTTTATCAAAGTCAGAAACGTGCTGGTACGCATTTCTAATTCTTACACGAGGCATCACAACAACTTTTCACCAGGCAACAACGTTCAAATGCAATTTGTGCATGAGGAACCGGCTGAACAATTTCCTCGTGTAAACACAATGTAGGTGTCGCTACTGGCGCCTGCTTTTTCTAAATGCGCTGAAAAGCTAATCATTTGCATATCACAGCACCTTCTTCCTTTCGTATGAATTTCACGTCTGTATCATGTCGCCTTCTTGGTGTAGTAATTTTAATGGCCAGTAGTGTAGATTGATGAAGCAATATATAGTAATAAAGATGCTCGTTTAATTGCCTATGTTAGATTTTGTGATAATATTTCAGTAGTAGAAGAATCACAATGGATTGCACTATTCATCAGGAGTACTTGGATGCTTCTTCGAATAACTTTGTTATTCCTTCTAACAGTGTCTCGACTGAAAGTGATTACAACATATGTGTTGCGGTTAATACTCCAATTAATCATGGCATTTCCACAAACAGTGTTTCAAATACCAGTGATTCAGTGTTGTGTGTTATTAACTCAAGCCCACGTGTAGTGCTTAACCCTACAATGGATTACGGTGAGACGAAGTGCTCTTTTCAAGACCAGCAATTGCAAAAAGTGATCAGTAATGTGCCTTATTCTTCCAATGATTGTGATATCTTTCTTCATGCAATAAAATCATTTATGCCGAGACTAGACGACTTTTTAGCTATAGACCCGAGTGTTCCAATAACAAAAGTCGAGCGTTGTGATCTACTCCGTGAACTCGCTAGAAATAGAGAGCTTTTGGAAACTTAAGCATCAACGCAAAAGCGTTTGATGGAAAATATTGAAACCTGTGATGTGAATTACTCCAACAACCCAATATGGATTAATTACAACGGAATATATCAGAAAGCCTTGCTCAACACCCAGCGAATCAGGGGTAAGTACTCCCAATTAGGATACTGCTTAATTTCCAACTGTTCAATACATGGCGATAATATTGGTAAATCTGTATGCATTAATGCTGATACCGAAAATGAATTTGATAACTTATCTCAAAATAATTCTAAGAAACTTAATAAATCTAAAAGTAACAAAAATAGTAAAAAATCATCGAAAGTAACCAAAAATAAAACTAAATGGTCTGTTCTTTCTAGCAATGTAAAATCTCTATATCCTTATTTAAAAAGTGTTAATACTGATGGAATTAATAACTCATCTGATTCAGATACTTCCACCTGTGTTAATAAAAATACAATTATTAAAACATAAACTCTAATGGTAATGCCAATGTAAAGGTCAATTATACTGGTGCTTCTAATATTTCTAATGATGATATTGTTGGTAAAAATTGTACTGATGTAAATAATGCTTTGTTGTTAAATAATGAAATGTGTATTGATTCTAATGCTTATGTATATAATGCTATTTCTCAAAATGTTGTAAATGTACCTGAAACTAATACTGTTATAAAAAATGAATTTCCCAGAAATAATGTTATGTTACACTATTCCCAAACCCCCTCAACTAGTACTGCCCATAATCCTTATAACACCCCCACTAAGAACAAAAGAGCCCTTACTAATAGTGATGAGGAAGGTTTTTGCAGACCAAAAAAAACTGCTAGTGTTAAAACTATCCATATGGAACAACAAACTAGCACCTCTAATAAATTTTCTGCTTTAAATAACATTCCAAACCAAAATAATGAAAATGCAGCTGAAAGTACGCTAAGCAATACAAACGTCACTCAAAAAAACATAATTCCACCGATTCTTATTAAATTTGTAAGCAATTATAATGAACTTCTAAATCAACTTAAACAAGGATTTGATAAAAATATGATAGCTAAACTCTCAGGAGAATATTTGAAAGTAACACCATCGTCTCCAGATGCGCATAGGCGAATAACTAAATATTTAATGGAAAAGGAAATTGAGTGCTTGGTTATTAAACACCGAGCAGAATAGCCAATCAAGGTAGTGTTTAAAGGCCTACCTCACACCACAGACACTAACCTAATCTCTGAAGAATTAACACACAAATGTTTTGATGTAGCATCGGTCGTGGTTATGAAAAGACACAGAGTTAAGGAGCCTATCCCATGCTTCCTCATCACACTCAATTCTAACGAAATAGCTCATAAAATTTTTGAAACAAAAGAAATAATGAATGTCATCATAAAAGTGGAGAGATATATTAACAACAGACCGATACAATGTTACAATTGCCAGAGATATGGCCACAGCTCTACGGTGTGTCGTCTTAAACCTAACTGTGTTAAATGTGGAAATGAACACACGTCCAGAGATTGTCCACACAAAAAAACTTGAGAAGCCTAAATGTTGCAACTGTGGCAACAATCACACAGCTTCTTACGCGGGTTGCCCGGTTAATCCATTAAACAAAAACAAAAAAGTTGCCCTCCCTACTATCCCCACTGCTAACATGAAGAGAAAAGACATAACTTTTGCCAAGGCAGCTGCCCAAAAAGTGGCACTCCAGCATCAATCCCCCAAACCCACAACCCCCTTCAGGATATCAACCAATTTGAAAATGTCCAATCAATTATGAAATTATTTAAGGAAATCAATTTAATTTTTAAAGCTTATCCAGTACTTCTCCAATCTGTCCCCCTCTTGGAAAAAGCTGTCCACCCGACTGGAATTCAAAAACTTTGTAATAAAAAATAATCCAAACATTATCATGTTACAAGAAACCCACCTTACTAGTGGAAACTCTCTTAAACTTCCAAATTATAATGTATACAGGAATGATAGAGCACTAGCCCAGGGAGGGACAGCAATTCTAATTAAATCAAGAATTAGTCATTCGCATGTCCCCACACCTAATTTAAATTTCACTGAAGCCACAAAAGTTAAACTGCATCTTTTTAATTCAGGAGACATCTACTTTCGATCCACTTCCCTTTGTCCAATAAGAATGAAAAAATCAAAATAAGTAAACATTTCATAATCTGAAATAGTTGCTGCCAGCAACAACTCCACAAATTCTACTCTCGAGTTTCGGAATGCTTACAAACAAACCTTGTAATCGGACATGATCGTGCCTATTTCCTTATAACAGGAGTGGTATACTTACTTAGTCCCTCACTTATTACATTTCTTTTTCTTAATAACACACTTTGTAGATAGTTATTTCTCCTTCTTAACTTCTATATATATGTATATAAAAAAAATGTTGTTATATATGTGTATATAAATGTTTTTTTGACATATATAATTTATATGTGTATAATTAATAAAATTTATTTCGAAAATCTCAAAGAAACAATTAAATAAATTTGATTGTTTATCATGTATAACTGTATTAATCAAGAATTTTGTTTTCTTAATGTTTCTATGTAAATAATTGTATTCGAATAAATATTTTGTTTCTGTAAATTATTCTTTTCGTTTAAATATATAAATCAAGAAATTGAATCTTTCTAACTTTTTATTACAAATATTCATTGCCATGTATTGTACAATCCCTTGGGAGTACTTACTATTCCTTGAGTTAAAATTATTGTATAAAATTTATTTGTGTGTGCAAGAACTGTCTATTTGTTATGCAGATTAATTTTAGGCTCCAATCAATTTTACTATAAAATCAAGGTAAATGGCCCAGTGGCTACAAACCTTAGACCTACTTCTTCTAGTAGAAGAACTAATTTTCTGAAAACCAAGAGAACTCAAAAGAACAGCGCTTACATTAATTTATATTTTAAATGGTTTTATGAGCGAAGAAAACATAGAATAGAAAATTTGTGTTGGAATATGCACTTATTGTGCATGTTCAATGCCCTCCAGATTTTAAAGTACACGAGTACATGTAAGATAAAAATCGCCTCATTGCGTCTGGACACATTGCATGATCCACAGAGAAGTTTTAACCGTAGTAAATTATATAAAAATGAGATCCCTGAAATCGAGAATCTTCTCCACACTTTGTAAAGACATTGATGAGTACATTCAGCTTTATTATTTTATTGCAAAGCAAAATAGTTTTTACAACGTGTTTATGATTTAATAAAAATAATCATCATTTTCCCAGAAGAAAACAGGGTGGAAACCGAGAATTTTCACGATTACTTATTTGTGATGAAGTCAAACTAATCGGTCGACATATTCGAGAAATTAAATAACTTGAATATTCAACTCAAAGGAGAAAATATTTGTGTTGGATACGACTGATAAAGTTCCTGCTTTTTGTAGAAAATTGGAATTGTGGAGCAGAAATTTAAAGAAGATAAACCTAACAATGTTTGCAAATATAAACTTGTACTAAAACATACAAGGCGGAAGATAAACACATAGAAGTTGTTTTTGTAAACATTGAAAATTATTCCATGTTGGATAAGAAATTTAAAAAGTGTTTCCTTACTGACGACAAACTGGTAGCAAATAGAGATCCATTTCATAAGACTCCCAAAGGACTCTCAATTGAAAAAGAAAAATTTATAGACTTCACAACAAATGGCAAAATCGAGAAACAATTTAGTAATCAATCGCTGTTTGAATTTAGGCAGGAGTAGAGGGTGATTTTTCTGCACCAAAAACAAGGGTATTTTGCATTTTATTACCAATTCAACACACAATCATTATCTTGTTCTTATTATGAAACAGGATTTTTTGCTGTGGCTTCTTTGAAGACAAAATTTAGATAGCTGTTAAATATAGACACTGAATGAGAGGAGCAATTTCTAATATTAAAACTTCCTTTGGAAAACTTTGTTCTGCAAGACATTCCCAAAGAAATCACTAATAATTTATTTTTGATTTAATATATTTTGATTAGATAAGTTTTGATTAAGTAAGATGTTTCATTTTAATAAGTCATTAAATATGTCCAAATGTATTTTGTTATCTATGTATATGTGTGCTTTCCTTTCAGTGAATTAATCAATTTTTTAAAATAATATGTTCCCTTGGATATTCTCGTGACCCCCTAGAGTGTCGATCCCCTCAGGATGAGAAAGGCTGGTTTAAATTCATTGATTGATACGTATTCTTCATAAGTTATAATAATAATCGCATAACTTTAAGCAATTCCAAACTGAACAGGTAATAATCTGTAAGGGGTAAAACTTAGTGAATAAAATTGACCAGATTTTCTTATGAAACACAGATCTTCTAACACTAAATAATTATTAGCATTAGAACCATTCAATTCAGGACCGCGGTGGCCTGGTTGGTTAGGACGTCGTCCTCGTTACGAAAAGGTGGTGAGTTCGAGTCCCGGCTTAGCCAAAGATCCGTCTTGTTCACTAATGGCGTGATTGGGACACGTAAAATATATCGGGTCGCAATGTCCTCCATGTTCCCATTACAAATTAATACCTCTGGGGGTGATAGGAACCAGGCTTTGGCTTTGGGTCTTCCCTGGTTTCAATCATTAAATTGGAACACTCAGATGATGCTGCCATCTATGAGCCAAAAGACGTACTTCCACCTTCGTTTGAGGGTGTTCTATTCAAAAACAGAAGACACTCTCACTCTTTGACTTCATTTGCCTAGTCTCTGACGGGCGGGATTGGCGTTGCCAAGTGTCATCAGAAACAACATTCAATTCAAAAAGAAAGTTAAATCAAAAAAAGTTCATTATCTTGTTCTTATAGTATTTAGACACACTTTTAAGATATATGATTATTTCCAGTTCAAAGAGTTTTTCTCACAAACTCAAAAGTCATTTATTTCTTTACAAACTCATAAATCATACCTATAAAACAAAAGAGAAATTTTCCAAACTAAAATGAAGAACTAATTCATTTGATTAGTCTTTTATGATTTACTCAGCGGAGGCTGTCTGACTGTCAGTATCACTCATTGACATAATTTTATGTCAGTCATTGATGATACCTGAATTCTTTTGAGTCAAAAGATTATGATTTAGAGAACTAAAAAATTTTGAATGAGACTATTTTCATCAAATTATAATGCATGGAAGCTTAGATTCATGATAAAAAAGGTATCTCCTAGTTATGAATTGATTTTAATAAGAAGGGGCTCCAAAATCAGATTATTTTTCGATAATCTCTTTTCTCTTGATAAAGCTTCCTCAATAATATTTTATTATTCAGAAATTAAATCCAGTATTATTAATATTAAATTTAACTAGTAAGATTGTTTTTTCTACTTTTATATGATCATAATATATTCATCATCTATCATATATTTCAGAGAGAGACTACTCATAAAATAATCAAGCCAACTGTCACGATATATTAACTAAACGAATCGTTAGAGTCTTTCAAAAGGCCTTGAATATATTAGAAACAAAATTATTCATATAAACTTAAGAATTAATACATTTTTCAAACTATTATACCACATAAGACACAAATTTCAAGGTGAGAATCCTGATTTCTTTAGCTTTTTGGTTATTTGAGAAATTTAAATTCCTCTTGTGACCCAAATATTCTCTTCAAATGTGGAATATTAAATAAATGTACACGCTTTCTTTGTCTTATTATTAAAAATATATTGGATTTTGGCCTCTAATATTTTCACTGCTTAGTAATCAAGTTCAATATAAAAGAAAAATTAAATTAATTAATTCAATTAACTTAAGTTAAAGTTTAGTTTTCCTTTTCTTCCAATAGAATATTTGATTTGAAATTCTAGCATTTCAGAAAGAGTACAATAGAGAAAATTAGCACTCCTTAAAACGATATTTAAATTTAATAGCCCTCTTTGGGGGTAAAAACAAAAATATTAGTTTGGGGAAAAAGTTATCCATTATTTTTTCGGTTGACGTCTGTAGACGTCTGTATCCATCAAACAATTTCAAATTTATGCTTGTTGGAAAGGTGACATTTGACACTAAAATATTCTCTAGCGGTTTTTTGTTTGATTAATTCAGTTATGAGTAAAAGGTTTTAAAAAAAGAAGACAACAAACAGAAAATTCGATACATTTTCGTTTTTCTCTTGTAACGGCGAAAAAGATAGCCGGTTGGCTAAAATTGTGTGTTTATCGTCCTATATAAGACTGTAACAACCAGTTACGCACAATTTTGGTTTCGTCGAATCCGTTTGGGTATTTGGATGCCAAAGATGCACCTCGCATGGACACAACATCGTCAAGAATGTCTATAAAATATCAAAAATTATCAAACTTGACAGCATGTCAGCAGTCGTATCTTCGCACAAGACCTAAAAATCTACATGAAAACTGTTTTAAACCTTTTTACAAAGCGAATCTGAAAGAAGTTACAAAAAGTTCACGTAAAAATAATATATTTCTTTTTCCCCAACCTAATATTACTTATTAAACAAAATTATTATCTAACTTGTAAAGTGCATGATTATCTTGCTTGTTATTTTACTTGTCGTATTGCAAAGTTTTTAAGCAATTGCACTGATATCTTATTAATAAAGTTTAATCCAGAAGTATTCGGAAATAGAAAGTGGAAGGGAATATATCGTCTGTGGAAATGTCACTCTCATGGACAATAAGCAAATTACCGGAAGTCACCTGTTGATGTCAAGCGTATGCCACAATACCGAGAGAGTAAGAGAGAGGCATATAAGGATCTTTGTGGCAAATAAGTTAAATAAGTTTGCATCAGGCTCAGATGGTGCTCAATGCCATGACCTTAAGGCATAACACAAAGGACGCTTGTCGAAGGTGTTTTATGCGGTAGTATTATCAGTGGTCTGGAATACGGGCGAGTTCAGATGGAAATAAACGAGGAATTAAATGTGTGTGTGTGTGAGTCATCAAAGTGTCACCTCTAGCCTCTGGATAGAAATATCATTAGACGTTACAGTATAGATCGCCCAATGCAGATAGGATGGCAAAACAGAATAATGACTGGTATTTGACAATAACTGCTCAAAGAAACAGAAGAAGCACATCAGCAGAGCTGTTGCGTCAGCTTTGTCAGTAAAGTATTTGACCGTTTAAGGCGAGCCGTTTATATTTGAGATATCATGGTCTGCATGCTGACAGGACTGTCAGATGTATTATATTCACAACAACTCACTGCCGCCAGTGGTTAGCCTGGAGTGGAGAACATGCAATGTGAGCACAGTCACAGTGAGCATGTGTTATTTTTACGACGAGTCGTTGTTTAGCTTGCAATCCGATTCATGTTGTACATTTATATGAAGAATGCCAAAAATCCAATACCATCCATCAACGTCATTTAACAATAACGTTACTGTTTTCAAGGAGTGTTCATGAGAAGAGGCAATATACTGTGTTCCATAGCTGATCTGCACGTTCAAGTCGAAATCATGACAAACCAAATTTATCGGGACATTATTCTAAAACAACATATTCGTTTGTTTAGTGGTGTCGTAGGAGATAAATTTCTGTGTATGAATGATATCGCAGATACTCACTATTCAAAAATCGTTAACTACTTCCTTCAATCGGAGCATATTACCCGTATACTTTGGTTAGCATTCTAATCGGACTTGAATTTGATAGAGCATGTGTGGGATATGCTTGGCTGACGAATCGCAGCCAGTCAAACACCTCCCACATCTGTACGGGAATGTAATAATTACGATTTAAAATTGTTATTTTAATATTTTTCCATTTAATTTTTATTAAATTTTCAGCAGTGATTTTTTATAAGTTCATTAATGGTATTTTAAATATTGAGACGCATGATAACAGTTCTTTGACATACTAACACACTTAGAAATAACTACAATTCAATTCCTTCAATATTATGTCTCTGAGAAAAGTTAAGCATTGTAGTTTTAGAAAAAAATACGTTGAATGTTCTACAAATTATATGGACTCTTTTCATTAAGAATGATTTATCTGACTCTATTTTTTTAAAAAATGTTCGAAAATAGATCTTGTTGTTTTTACTCTTTTCAATTTTCAGAAAAATGCACCCTTATATTAAATTGTGGCCCTTATACTAGAATTTAATTCATTCATTTTTAAATGCATGCACAGAGAATCCAATTTAAAACTAAATTATTTAACTATATATATTTTTATTTATTTGATTCTTTGCTTTTTGATTTGTTATATTTTTGAAAAACTATAAATTGCATATCTATACAATTACTTATATTCACAATATATTTAGATTCATATTTTTAGCTTATATTGATTGAATTAAGAAATATAGTAAGAATTCATAAATTAAGAATTCTTTTTATTTACAAGGAAGTATAAGTAGCATTATTAAGTGTGCAATACCTTTGTAATGATAAGAAGCAATGAATTTATCAGATATTTAATAAATAGTTATGACATATCAGTTGGTTTATTTAGAAATAAAAAACATTTAACTTGTTTATAAATCTCATTAGATACGTTTTCAAAACATAAATGAACTTCTACTTACTTAATGCATAACTGATGATAAATCCTGTGATGAATGTGGTTATGATTCCAATAGTACCAATCCAAGTAAAAGATAATCGATACAAAATAAACACAGGGCTAAAATATAAAATAATTGTTACCGTTTTGCCTCTTATTTTTAACTTTAATTGCTTATTAAGTTTTAAATAACTATAAAGAATTATCTTTGTTAATATTATTATCATTTATCTTGCTTCATTTTTTTTAATTTAAATTAGTATTCATATATACTTATTTTTGATATTTTAATTATAAGTTATTTGAGATATAAAAATAAGAATGCTAAATGTTATCTATATAAAATAGTAAATATCATTTATTATTAGTACTGAAATCCTAATGACTACATCCCCAGAATAAAAGAAGGTAGTTCGATGCAAAATATTTAAATTATAGCATATTAAACTATTTGTGTATAAAAAAATAAGTAAAATCAATGTTTTAATCAAGTACGTTACAGCCAGACTGATTCAATTAAAATATATATGTTATTGTTATTGTCACATATGTCACTTGGCGTCGCTAAGCCCGCCCTTCAGGCACTGGGCGAATAAAGTCCGAAAAAGCGTCTTCCGTTTTAAGAACAGAACATCGCGTCCCAAGGGTGAAAGTAAAAATTTTGCTCATAGATGGCAGCACCATCTAGGTCTTCCAATTTAGGTATAGGAAATCAGAGAAGACCACGACATTTATTATGTGCCCCAATTGCTATTAGTGAACACGACGGTTCTTCGGATAAACAGGGATTCAAAATCACTAATTTCTGTTAAAGAGAACGATGAACCAACCGGGACATAACAGCTCTTGAAACATTTAAATTGTGTAATTAGGAATTATTATTTTATATGTGAGTTTTTTGCATATGTGAATATATGCATTTATTATGTGTGAATAAATTAATTTTAAATTTATCTTTCTTTTATAATTCCATACTCATAAATGCTTGTGCCAGTATTTTATATTCTAAAAACATTTTTATAAAATAGTTATTTTTGGGCTTCGTACTTTTTAATATTTCGAAACATTTTTTAGACTGCTAAGAAAGTAAAGATCAATCTCAACTGCTTTCTCAGGATTCTTGTAGTAGCAAGCGTTAAGCATTTGACATCAGCTAGGAATCAGAACTTTACGCTTTATAAGAATAATTTGGGCTTACTTCATTAAAATCTTAACAATGTTTATATGCTTTCATGTTTGATAATCGGAAATTTATTTTAAGAAGCATATTTCACCAAAGAATATCCTTTTCTCATCTCATTGGCTTCCTACAGTGTGATCCTTATTCGTTTGCGCCCTTAATGCCATTCATTTCAGAATGTTCTTAAATAAATTTACGGAATTAGTTTATCTGCACTCTAACAAAAATTGGATTGTATTTAAGACAATGATTTCTATGAATTTCAGTTTTGTTCACTTTTGCTCTACATATTAAATTTTAAACTTTGAATAATTTAAAATACCATACTTTAGTTGTTAAATTAACTATCAAAAACTTTGCTCTTTCTTTTTTAATTCTTAGGGAATTTGAGTGACCATTACAGTATTTAATAAACATGACAATATTTTTCTTTTGCTTGTGAAATTGCACTAATATTAATCAAATCAATCGAAAATATGTTGAAATGTTATACAAACATTTCTAAGTGATGATTTTTGACAGAATGACAAGAAAGATTATTAATTTTTTACACTCAAACATATAATTTATCATTACACCGGAATCAATGAAATATTTAACTTCCTTTGGACGGTAAAAAGTCATATATCGGTATAGACAGTATCGGTATTGCTTGACCGATACTGTCTATACCGATAAAAGTTACAACGAAAATCATCTAAATTTTAATTTCCTAAAACTAATTGGACATTTTCTATTTTACTGATTTTATTATAATGTGTTAAATGACTTATTAATTTTTGCTTATTACTATATATTATAGCATAAATAATACGTCCATTGTTAACTTTCTATTCATTACTATCCAAAAATCTCACATTGTCAAACAAACTTTTTCACTGGAGGTAAATATTTTAAACTTTATTCAAGTTTCTCTATATTTTTTAACTTTGACATTTTTAAGAAATAATTTTTCGTCTTTCAAAACTGATGGATCAACAGATGTACTTCCTTCACCAAATTTTAGAAATATGGTACTCAGCCTTTCTTAATATTTGAGCTTAAGTTAAGGTTTTTAAACAGATTTTTAATCTTTCTTTAGAACAAACTTTAATCGCAACATTGCTGAAAATATTTTACAATGTACATTTCTGCCATTATTCCGTACACTTTTTTAGTGTTTATCACTATAAGAATTTTTTAAACATTTCAATGTTTATTATTGTCTGTTAAAGTATTTAACTACATTATTTAGACACTATTCTCCGAATAGTTAACAATTAAAATTTACAAAGATTATTTAAGTAACAACGAGTACAGCACATAAATCTTCTATTTTAAAATATTTAAATAGTTACTATATTTTAATCATACATAAATAATTCAAAAAAAAATTTTCTTTTGTTTGCTTTTCATATTTTCCTTGCTACTAATGACACTTGGTGAAGCCAAGCCCCGTCTAGGACTGGTCGAATGAAGTCAGAAAGAGTGTCTTCAGTTTTTAGAACAGAGCAACCCGTAACGAGATTGGAAGTACAACTTTTGCTCATAGATGGCAGCACCATCTGGGCCTCCAAATTTAGCGATAGGAAGGAAGAGAAGACCCAAGCCTTGGCTCCTAACAACCCAGAGGTATTAATTTGGAATGGAAACATGGAGGACATAGCCACCACAACACATACTTTACATGCCTCAGTCACCATTAGGAAATTCTGCGGACAATCAGATAAGCCGGGATTCGAACTCACTACCTTCCGGTAACGAGAACGAAACGCTAACCAACCAGGCCACCGCAGACTTTTTTCCACTATGTAAAAGCAGTAGTTGTTACACATTACATAAGTAGTGAGTGTGCAAATATTTA
>JAPDSC010011901.1:0-13906 GCA_026290005.1 Latrodectus geometricus | reverse complement strand
ATATATATATATATATATATATTTCATATTATTCTGCAAATTTATGTTTGGTATGCTTTATGTATTAAACAAATCAGATAATTTTGCTAAACAAATTAAAATAAATATAAATTAAAATAAAAAATATAAACAATTAAATAATATTTTATACTACTAAAATTAACATCTAAAAAAATAATATTAACTATTTTTCTTAAAACTAGCAGTAGAATATGGCATTAAAAATTCTGAGAATATTTAAAGTAATCTCATGTAATTGTCATGAGTTCTGAAAAAGCCAAAAGTTTGCCAATTTTCGGCAAAAAGAAGTATTAATCAAATTTTTATATTAAAAATATATTTTAAAACATAATATGAAAGTTAAATTGATTTCTCTGTCGGTTAAAATAAGCAGACTTTTGACATCAAAAAAAATGTTTCTGATATGTAAATTATATAAGTGTATGTTTAATTAAATGTATGTACATTTAATTAAACATACATATAATTCATCTATCAAAAACAGAGTTTTTTTATTTAGTTGTAACTATTAATGAAGTATTACTTAAAGTTTGAAAATTTCAGAATTACTTCATAAATATACTTATACTTTAAGTAATATGTCTATTTATGAAACTTAAAGTATTATTTAAACTTCGAAACAAAGCAAATAGTTTTTTCAAAACAAAATAAAATCACTCAAAATAAATAAACGAATATTTAAAATAATTAAATACTATTGCTTACTTTTAACATTATTATCTGAAAAAGTAAAAGTTTTTCTTACAGCTGCTTGATGAAAGTAGCACTGTAAAAATTTTTTAGAATATTTAAAAAATTAATGTATTTGTAAAGAGTTTTCATATGTCAAAAATTTGGGCTAATTTAATGCAACAAGGAAATGAATTCCATTTTCATATTAAAAAATATAATATGAAAATGAGATTAATTTCTCTGATAGATAAAATTAGCTTTTGAGACTTTTGAATTCTAAAAACTCTGTTTTTGATAGAACAATTGTATGTATGTTTAATTATTTGGACATATACTTGTATTTATATAGCATGTTCCGCTATTATTTGCAAATGAGTAATCCTTACTTTCGAAACAACCAAATTCTTTGGTCATGATAAATCAATAAAATAATGAAATGAAGCTAAAAATGAAAAAATGTTACACATTAGTTTTAATGTTTGTTACACATTATTAAATTTAAATAGTACTCTAGTACAGAATGCAATGTGGAAAAGCTTGGGACATTTCCACATTATATTTCTTTAATTGACTATGATGTATTTCAATAATTACTGATCAAAGTATTCCTATTACTATTCATAATTATTTTTCATTATTATATTTTTCATTATAATATTATTTTTTGTATCGTTAATGATATCAATATATACCAGCATTAATTGGAGTCATTTGTAATTATTTTTTCTGGTAGAATTTAAAATATCTAAGGCTATTTCAAAACCATAAGAAGTTTCATGTGTATGCTCATATCTGTTTACTTTTTCATCCTGTGAATTTTACGTACAGGATTATATTTTGTGTTTCGAGAAAAGCAGTTAGTTACATTTGAATATGATATGTAACTATTTTCGTAAATCTTAAAAAGTATTTCTTTTATATACGCGATACATCTGAAATGCATCAAACGCGTTTTTATATTTCCTAAACTAAACTTATTTTTAGTAAAACTTAATTATTTCATTCCTTGGATGAAGTTTGTGTGAGGATAGTGAAAATCTCACGATAATGATTAAAAATGAAACAGAAAATGAAATACAAATAATTATCACCATATAACAATTGTTCCCCTACAACAAGGTTAGTATTCCTTCGAAAACTATTGTTCCCTGTTGCTCCAATTTAAAGCCAGTTATTTTAGGTTTTGGTTTTCTCAATTCTTCTTGGAATATGATCTTTCTCTGAAGATTTTAAGTTTGCTGAAACTTAATTACTCAATACAGTTTGAAGACATGCTGAATGAAAATTTACCTAGAAAATTTTTTAATTGATACTATTCAAAACAGCTATATTTTTGTAAATGATTAATGAGTCGAGTTTGAAATTGCCTTTTTGTATAATGAACTCAAAGATTGCTGTGTTTCCGGGGGGAAAAGTTTAAATAATCACTCTCAATTATTTTTATCCCTTTATTCTCGAATAAGAGCTACGTAATGTTATTGATATTTTTCATATTTTCAAACTCAAGCTTTTATGTAATTATCATCACTTTTCAATATATTCTGCTTTATTTTAACTAAAAGCTTGTGATAGTATGTATGGCTTATAATATTTACCCTTTATCCTGCATTTTTATACCATACTATTTAACAATAAATACATATAAAATAGCACAATATTTTTGGTATTCAAAATAAACTTTTCAATTATACATTTCCTCTAAAAATACTTTGGTAACGAGACAATATATTCCCAATTTTATTGGTCTGATATTACAAAAACTAAATTTTTAAGTAATCTATTATACAGGTACTTAATTTTGATAAAATCATACGATATTTAATACATACATATATAATTTTGTAATTTTATTATGCTCAAATTGCATTAATATAATTTTTAAAGCTTTTTAATCATATTTATGCTTTTAGATAAAATAAAAATATGATATGAGATATCTCATTCCTTTAAAAGTCTTATTTTAAATATTAATATATTTTAAAGACATTCCGATGTATTATTACAATGTTTACATCAAAATCTCATCAATAAATATTATTTTAAACTTTCAAGATGTGATATTTTTTTTATCCCTATTCATACATATATATGGCATTTACATTACAAAAATTCAACAAGTTTAGATAACCCTTTCGAGAAATGGAATTTTTGTTTAAAACGCTCCGATCATAGAAACTGAAAGAAGCCAATTTATAATAAGGGGTTTTATTTCGCTAGTCAAAACAAAAGAATAGTTTCTACCCCTTAATATTTTGTGAATGTTACCTTCTCTTAGTAGGCAAATATTATTTTGGTGTTGTCTACAACCTTATGAATATATTTGGTAATATGGATACATCATAGTAAATCAAATATACTTTGTGATTTCATTTAAATGTAAACAATTTATTAATCTGAAATGAAGAATCACAATTTTCATAAAAACCTTTTAAAATATCGTTTTACCAATGTTATTAACGCCTATCCTATAAAGAATCTCCTATGTAAATGTATTTCTCTGATAACTTGGGCAGATTTAAGAAAAAATCAGGGAAAATTTAGTTCTTTCTAAAAGCATATCGTCACATATATTTATTTGATAAAATATGTGTATTAAAAAATCTTTTCTCTTGCAGATACATTTTTATGACAATGACATGGAGAGCTTACATAAAAACATCCCCAAAGAATATCTCCCTGAATGGTACGGTGGCACAATGGCTCCAATGGACATTGAAGAAGAAGCCAGAATATTTTACAGTTACGAGGACTTCATTGAGAAAAATAAGACACATAAGACAACAACCTTTTTGTGAAACCTTAATACAAGCCTCATTATTTGCAGATAACTTACATTAAATTACAAAAGAAAATAAAGGTTTTCATAATTTTATATTTAGTTTTGTTTTTTATTTTAAGTAAAACAATGAAATGGTTAAAAAATTAGGAGAGATAAAATATGTTTTATGAATATCTAATATGATATCTATATTTAGAAAATGTACCATAAAAAAGAATTTTAAAATTTAAACGTCATTAACGTGGATGATGAGAACTTTAATAGAATTTATATATTTCAGTTAAATCAAATTAAATAGACTAAGAAACATGGAAAATAGCACATCAAGAAAGGAGCTTTTGATTCAAATGAAATTAAATACACATAATGGCATAGAATAAATATTCACGTGATCCCAAAATTAAAATAATTAAACAAATATAGTGGGTACAAGTAGACAAATACAATTCAAACTTAATAAGAGATCAGACCACCTGCTGCAGCAATACATGCCGTCACACAGTTTGCATCGATTGGATTAGACATTTGATTTTGTCCCACAACAGATGTGCCCACAAATCTTGAACAGCTACTTTAAAATCATATATAAAGTGACAAAGTGGCATTTGGTGTTTCAGGTGGTCTCAAAAGCTCTATCAGGGACAAGTACGGCGAGCAGGCTGGCGATGGAAGAGTTTGAACATGACTTAAAATTTCCCGAGAAACTCGAGCTGTATGTGGACAAACGTTCTTTTGCTAGAAAATTGCCCTTGGAAGACCATTTATGAAAGGTTCCACGTAGAATTAAGGAATGCTATCAACATATTGTTGGCCCTTGAGATTCCACGTACCACAATTAGAGTGAATCATATATATTATACGTTATGGTTCTTCAGATCATTATGCCTGCTGTGTCGCAATGTGTGGGTAGAACATGTGTGTATCGCGTGATAGTGTGGGTAGGACGATGAAATGCACCGTTCGTCAACAATCGTAATAGTTATCATCTGTCTCGAAAACGAACCGGGATTCATCATTAAATGCTACGTTTTTCTCATTTGTGGTATTCCCCGTCACTCGGTCTTGGTACCGCTGTAGATGTTGCAGTGTTGAGGCAATATACAAAATAATTGCATGGATCGCAAACTTGCACAAAGCAACTGGAAATGGTTTATGCAACAACTGACACCCCTACATGTGCGTGTATCGTGGAACGAGTCCCATTGTTCCTAAAACACGCACACTTCGCAAAACGAAGGCACACTTCGAAAACTCGACTAACCTGGCGAGTAACACGATACCTCGACCAGCTGCGGTTTTCAAACCGATGATGAGGTCCCTCTCGAACTGGCTTAACTGTGTGAAATGCTTCTCACGTGTCTCCTAGCATTCTACGTTGTAGCCTACCGTCGGCATGTAATTGTCATATTTCTGAATTTTCCACTCTATGCCGATTTACATCGCACCCACTTCCTGATTGCAGCTCCTCGGCCGGGTGTGAGGTTATCGCATTAACACCATACTTAGATCATTAGTGTGTCGGATATCATTGTGCAAAGTTTCGCACTTGTACTCTTCTTCTTTTTTGTGCGCAAATTTCAGTGTTTCTTAGTGTTCATATAGATATTTTATCCTAAAAATTCTTTAATCATTATATAAGGTAGAACATTTTATTAAATGTTAATGACATAGTCTCAAAAATACTTACAACAATGTATAAAATTCATTAAAACAATATAATAAAAAGGAAAATAGTTATAATAAAATGTACTAAGAATACAGCGAAAATTTTATGCAGCTATCTCCAATATATCATTTGTCATTTTCATCATTTAAAATCCATTATTAAATAATAATTGCATGTAGCATTGCAGGGTGTTGCCAGCTCTTGTAGGTCAGTCAGTCAGTTATTATTTAAGGGGGAAAATTCTGTTATTATTATTCACGAGATTTAAAATAATGTTATCCAAAATGAGTTTTATGTAAATAGTGGGCAGTGTGAGTAAAACTTCAGATTATTACCTTCATGCAAGGGTTAGTTAAATTTATACGAAACGAAATTTTTTTCTCAATAGTATAAGCAAAAAATTAACAGGTAAATTACATGAAGGCATAAAAATATATTACATTTATATGCACTTAAATTTAATATATACCATTAGATATGCTAGTTTTCAGAAGTTAAGTACATTGGTTTTGAATTATTATACTGGTTTTCAGAAGCTAATATTGACGAAGATGATCCATGCGCAAGAGTCTTTTTGTTAGAATAGAAGAATCCGTAGGTGGCACATATCAGCATGTGTTGCCATATAGAATTTCCAATGCTTAGATATGACATACGTTAATATAAACAAGTGTGTCTCTTATCTTTCCCATTTTATATTAGAGTAGCAATATTTTTCTTTTCAATTAAATATTGTGCATTTTTTAATATAGTAGCAAAATGTTAAATTTTGATTTGTTTAAAATATGAAACTAATATTTTCAGTGCCAATGAATATTCAAACAATAAATATGTGTATCAATGTGTCTAAAGAGTGTTTCTTTCAGTAATATTTCTTATGGTAATCAAAATATATTCTGTTAGAATTCTCACAGCTCTCTGTATTTGCAATAACAAATGATTGTTTCTGATCTAACAACTAGAGCATTAAGGTTCTTGTTCATTTGATTTACGATTATACCTAAGAATGACCCATTGAATGTATAACAGTTTAGTGAGATATGCCGTGTAAAAATGCGGTTTTCAAAGTAGAGTTTGCAATCCTGATCAAACTTTAATATTATTATATATTTAATATTAAATGTAACCAAGCTTTAGAATCAAATTTTACTCACGGGCATTTGCAGGAGAAATATTAAGAATTGTATTCCACCAAAAATTTTTTTGAAAAATGTGATTGGCATAGGTTTTTGTTGCATTTAAAACATCTGTTTTTAAAAATGGAAAATATGCAAAAAGAGGTAAAAAAATTTAATTAAGTATATAAGTGAATAATTTATCTTAAAACATCGAATGCATTGCTTGAGATGAAGTCTATATAATATTAAAAAGTATTCAATTAATGTGTAGAATATAATACTTTGTATAGTTTATTAAAAAAAGTATTGTTATTCTTGGTTTAATTAAAGAAGTTATTATTTATAACAGAACATAACGATTTATTAAAAAAAGTATACAAATAAGTAATCCGTGATATGGACTTAACGTATCAAATATGAACAAAAAAATACTATTATAATAGAATTTGAGTTTTTTAAAAATATTCAGTTTTTTATTTGATATTTTCTTTAATTATTTACACTAATTTAGAACTTTTTAACAAGATGATAGTCCTTAAAGATTTTTTTGAAAAAAAATATTCTAAATGGAATACTAAGATTATATGTGTGTCGAAATGTATACTACTCTTGGAATAAATTTTTGGTGTTTTATTTCGAAGATTATAAAATAAAAATAAAAATATTCTTGTATAAAAGAAAAACCTCTCAAAATGTTACTTATTTATATTTATTTAAGTTTTTTTTTTTTAAAAAGTTTTTTTACACTAAAAGAAGTATTGAAAATTCTAAAATAATTATTTTCTTCTTGTTATAGTCAATCATTTATTGTCAACTTATACTTTTTAATAAAATAACTGTATTTTTTAATTTGTAAAAAGCAATTGCAACCGATAACATAATCAACTAATCAAAGATAATGATTCAGAAAGACATAATCAATGAAATATAACAGTTGATAATTTTTTTAAACACTACATTTCTCCAACTCTTCCTTTAATTTCACTAAATCTTTTTATAAGAGCTCTTCAAGAATACGCTAAACTAATTGACAATATACAGGAATACCATATCATTTCTGACCTCAAGAAATTTTGTTCATTACATAAGTACACTACAGCAATAAATAGAAACTTTGGGATTAAACCGAAATTAGTCCTCAACAATAGCTCTACAAGAATTAGCAAATTTGAAATTCATCATTGTTACACTTCATAGTCATGGGCACCAAACTTTATAAGGGGGGGGGATAACTAAGTAGTTTAGAAATAAGAATTCAAAACTCTCAGGGCAGAAATATTTTCATTTTTAAACTACCCACAACATTACAACATGAAATACAGTAACATACGGAGATTTGGGTTATTAGCTGCCGCAGTTCATGAAATTTTGGCCCTCACTTGAGAGCTCATTTTCTAGAGAGTTCACTTGAGAATTAATTTTGAGCCCTACGACTTGTCTAATTGCCATAAATTTCTGCTCAAATAATAAAGCTGCTAATCTATTCATCTAATTTTGTCAGTCTTAATCTTGACTTAAAAGTTCAGATAGGATTAACTCTCTTGCCGTTTTTCACTGAATTCATATATACTAATAATATGTACTAGTATGTAAAAGCTATAAATAATTAGTATACAAGTTAAATATATATATTATGGAAGTTTATTGTTAAATAATCCAGAAAAATCTAAATTGATTTATGAAAGAATTCAGTTAGAACCAGAATTCATAAAAGCATAATACATTGAAATGAAGAATATTTTACATACAAAAATTACAATTTTAAAAACTCTTAATATTTAAAAATTAAAATGAATTATTTAATTTTTAAAATGTTTACATAATTGTTGTACTTTATATACTTGATTCATGAACCAGGGACATGAAATCATGAAATAACTATTCCGAGGTTTTTGAATATATATATATGTTACCGTGAAAGACCGAAATCAGAGAATGTCGACATTCACCGGTGAATGTCAACACATACCAAAAACGTTGGTGAAAGACTGTACAATTGATTACATTTCTTGCACTTTCGGACCATCGCCGGTATATGTCAACAATCACAGACAAGCTTTGGTGGAATTTGAAAAGATGATTAAAGAGCTCGAAAAGGAGATAACAGAAGGCAACGTCAACAAAGAGGTGCGGCCTAGAGCACGTTGTGTTTTGCTGGAACAGAGAGGCGAACAGAGAGGCGAAAAGATACGAAAATGCAAATCTGCATTTCTCCTCTCCGGATACGGAGAGATGAAACGCATATTCAAGATTCACCATTAGTGCATTGTGGATGTCGACATTTGCCGGTGTAAGTGAGAAATGAGGATATCTAGCAAATATTTCGGACATACACTAAGCGACTACGTGAATGTTGACATTCACCAGCGAATGTCGACATTCTCCAGATTTCGGACTTTCACGGTAACATATATATATATACCAGTATGCATTAATCAATATACTTACTTTAAAGTATTTTCTTATTATTAGGATTAGAAATAACTTTATTACTAAACAGCATAAATGATTTTTTGAAAAATTTCTGCTTATAATCTTGTACAACTTTACACAAAATTTAAAAAATTATATATATATATATATATATATTTATTTATATATATATATATGCTCCTAAGAATCCTGTATTCCTGTGATTTTACACAATTAACTTTTATCCTGTAGAGTTTATGAAATTACTAGAAGAAATGCTTCTCATTATCAGTCAAAGTCTTCATAAGCATATGTTTCTTACAAAATGTAAATAAACGTTATCCTTGAAATATTTATGAAATTTATAATATTTATAGTTAATAAATAGAGAAAAACACTCTCATTTCCTCACCACTTTCCTTGTCTGTTAAATTTGCATTAAATTTAAAAATTAAGAAAAGTGGTTATCTTCTGTTGTAATAAGTTTGAGCAAGCCTACAATATATTCATTAAATGACATTTCCTTAAAGGATACAATTAAGTATAAACAATATACGTAAGTTTGTAGAAAATTTTCGATTAGGGAAATTTATGCACACATAAAAAATTTAAAATTATTTAAAAATCTATGAAACTGATAAAAATTTATGAAAGGCATAAATAGATTGTTTTTTGTAATTAAATTTATTAATGATGATGAAGATGATAGAATTTGACTTCTCTAAAAACTGATACATTTCATTTAGATGACCATAAAAAAGTTAAATGTGTAAAATAAACATTGAGTCAAATCTCTCGGATGTATTTTATAGTGAATGAGGTAAGTGACAGGGAGATACTTTACCTTGCATATTGTTCAATAAAGCGCTTGGAAAAGCTGTTAGAGATTGTAATATAAATACCAGAGGTACTTTTTTAAAAAGAATAATACAATTATTGGTATTTGCAGACAATATTGATGTCTTAGGCAGAATAAAATAAATGCTAATTATTGATTTTGTCTACTTTGAGGAGTCTTAAAGAAGAATTAGTAGCCAAAAATTAGCTCATTTGTAACCAAAAGAAAAGTAAATTTTTGGCCGATACACAGATTAACGATGACTCAAATCCTTTAAAAAATAATTAAAAGTGTATAACAGTTTTAAATAGCTTGGAATTGTTATTAATATTCTTATTATAATTGCAGTAAACAATTTCTTACTTATGACTAGCGAATGCTTCTATGGTTTACAAAAACCAAGTCAATTCCATATTTATTAACCTTAAAACGAAACCAATATAAAACCTAAATTAGACAAATTATTCAGCTTGGCAGTGGGTGCTGGCTATTAAGCAAATTTGAAAAAAATAACCTACTGATTTCAAGAAAAAAATGATTTTTTGAGCAGTCCCGGGAGTAGTTAAGCAAAATGATGTATTTACATGTATTATATAGATATATATACTCCTATATGGAATAAGCGAAATGATCTATATAGAAATCGATATTAACCTTAAAACAAAACCAATAAAAAACCTAAATTAGACTAAATACTCAGCTTGGTAAGGGGTAAAGGCTATTAAAGAAGTCTGAAAAAAATTACCTGCTGATTTCGAGAAAAGAAATCTTAGGATATTGAGAGAAGTGTTGGGACTAATTAAGCAAAACGATGTATATAGATATAAACATAGGAGTAAGCAAAATATTGTCTATAGCAGGGATGGCCAAACTTTTGGGATCCGTGGTCTACTCCACATTTAAAAAATCGAAGGCGGTCTACCAATGGCAGAAATAACGTATATGTTTATATATTTATTTTCGGTAACAGAAAAAAAATGGTATATTATCTAATTTTTCTTAAAAAAAAAAAAAAAAAAAAAAAAAAAAAAAAAAAACTTAGTAATAATTTAAAAAATAAATATTTACTGACGAAAATAATCAAAGTATTCATATGTACATAAAAATTGACCATCCATTTCACTTTGTTTAGATGAAATTTAACACTGTATATCTGCGACAAGTTTATCATAATGTGGCTGATACGAGCTTATTGCATTGCGTAAACACGAAATTATATGTTCATCTGTTAAACGCAACCGATGTTTAGTTCTTATGGCTTTCATGGCTGAAAAAGCAGATTCGCAAAGATACGTCGATCCAAAGTTTGATTTCAAATACAAAATCAATTTGTAAATATTTGGAAATGTTTCCTCAGAAATTAATTTCCAAAAATCAGTATCGCTAGATGCTCTGGATTTAAGGTAAAGGATTTAAGGATTTTGGTATCTCATCTTAATTTAATCATCTATTTTTTCAGATACTCCATCAATGTTGATATTTTCATTAAATGGAAATATCATAAAATTGAGTATTTCTTCCAGCCTAAATAAATCAGTGAGTCTTCTTTTAAATTCTTCAAACAAAACATCTAAGTAATCAACGAAATCTTCGAAGTCTCGGTTTGGATTATGGATGCACTCTTCCTTCATGTTTTTGAAGTTTTTCAATTCATGTTTTTTTAATTGAGACGCATACCTTTCTATCATTTCTTTTAAAGTTTTAATCGCACTCATCATGTCTGTTAAACATTTATTCTTTCCTTGTAGATTTAGGTTTAAGTCGTTAAGTTTTGCAGTTATATCGCAGAGAAAAGCTACTTTCATGAGCCATTTCCTATCTTCCAGCTCAGTAATGTGCTCTCCTTTTATTTGTAGAAAATTTCTGATTTCTGGTAACAGAATACGAAATCTTTTTAAAAAAGCACCATGGCTTAGCCACCTCACGTCTGTGTGCATTAAGAGATCTCCGTACTCTGATTCAGTTTCTTCCAAAAGCGCCCGATATTGTCGTCTCTGAAGACTTCTTGATCGAAATGAATCGACGATTTTAAAAGCAATTTGCATTATATTAATAGACTTTAGTGTTTTTGAACCCAATACCTGTTGATGAATAATGCAATGATAGCTGGTAAAACTGGGAATTTCCTCATCATTATTGCATAAAGCAATAAAATCAGTTCGATTCCCGACCATTGCTGAATCTCCATCTGTTGTAATAGGGACCAATTTATATATTGGAAATTCTGTCTTATCAATAAAGTTTTTAATTGAATTGTGGATATCTTGTCCCCTCGTTTGTCCTTTCTATGGAATTATAATTAATAATTCTTCTTTTGAAGTCATATCTACGAAAACCATTCTCACAAAAAGTCATAACTGTGCAATGTCACTAATATCTGTGGATTCATCAAATTGAAGTGATAGGAACTTACAAGCTTTTAAATCGTCATTTAATAAATTTTCCAAATTATTATTCATAGCTTCATCCCTCGCTCACAGTGTTACGTGACAAAGAAATATTATTTATTGATGATATTATTTCAGATTTGTTTTTAAAATCGTGGAAAAGCACTTCTCCCGCTTTAATGAAAGCTTCTTTTATCAATTCTCCATCTACAAATGGTTTTTTTCGCTTTACCAAAACTTCTGTAATTTTAAACGACGCCAATGTTACTGCTTTAGCTTTGGTGCCTGGTTTCGAAAATACCGATTGCTGCAAATGTAAATTCGACTTTAATTCATGCACTTTAACTTTTCGAAGTTCACTGCCGATTGGAAAGTCTGTAGCGTATTTTAAGTGCATGGTTTTAAAATGTCTTTCGACGTTTGCTTTTTTTGGTAATGCCACACTTGAGTTACATATGAGACAAACACATTTCTCCTTCATCATAACAAAAAAAGAAATCATCTTCCCACTCATTGTGATATTTTACTTCTCTTAGTAATGGTATGTTTTACTTCTCTTAGCACTGGTGCCTGACTGAGTCCTTTTGGACGGGTTGTTGAAAAACAAATTTAACAGTTTCGCGAACAACAGTTCGAATATTCAACAGTTTTGAAACAAATTCGTATCAGTGTGGTAGGAAGCGAGCGACCTGCCACGTAAGACGATTAACTTAGAAGTGAAACTAAACAGCCAAAACAGAAGGGTAGACTAGACAAATCGGCGCGTCGCTATCATGCGCCGGCAACTGGATAAAATCTAAGCATCCCACTTTGTCAAATTGTTTCGATTTAATTACTCTGTAAAACGAAAAATTCAGTGCCTTAGTTTGCCCAGTTTGTTTTAGGTTTTAAAGCAAAAATTGCAGTAAATTTTTGTTTTAAATAATTGATTAATTCTATGACATAAGTCATAAATTAAATTGTTAATATCCGAAATCATTAAAGGAATGGTCGCGCGGTCTACCTAAAATGTCTTCACGGTCGAAGTCTTGGCCATCCCTGGTCTATAGAAATCAATATTAACCTTAAAACAAAACCAATAAAAAACCTAAATGACAAATTACTCAGCTTGGCAGTGGGTGCTGGCTATTGAAGCCAGCACTCACTGTCAAATCTGAAAAAGATAACCTGCTGATTTCGAGAAAAAAATCTCTGGATTTTGGCAGCGGTCTTGAAAGCAGTTAAGCAAAATCTATATAATCGCAAAATCTACAGAAGATTTAAAGTGACTCTGTGTATGTTTATGACTCTACTAAAGATTTAAATTTACACATATTGCTAGAGATATAAATAACCGTATTAGATGGCTGGGATACATTTTTAGATATAATGATTCAAAACCAACTAAATTAGTGATTAATTTTCAAAGCTGCCAGTACGCAAAATAGAGGAAGACCTCAAACTAAGTGGGTCAATTCTATTGAGAGGTCTTAGAAAATCAATACTTAATTCATGGTCAACTATTACACTATATAGAGTCAAATAAAATTCGTACATATTTACTTGAATTTTAAACTTTATTATTTATTGATTGCTGTTTTCATTGTTTGCTTTATAATATAGCAAAAGATACTATTATTTTTGAAAAAATTATGGACTTAATAAAAAAGGAATGCGTTTCAACGTAAAGAGGAAGTTATTTCAACATCTGCGCTAAGGAAAAATAGCACTGTTATAATCCTTTATGAGTGTCTTGAGAATTAAGTATGATAATTATATGCAAAGGTATCTTAAAACTTTCTATTTTTGTTTCTATTTTATATCGTCAAGATTCCTTGAAATAATATTTAAGCAACTCAACGTGACAAGGTATTTCCAAATAGAATGACGTCACGTATGTGTAAAGCGTAATCATTAACCGTTTATGATTTCTGAAACTTTCACTTATGCAAAATTTTTGTATTATGTTATGGGACTAAAATATGGTGAGACTACCGATGTTTTACAAAGGATTAACTCCAGAAATCATAAAAA
>JAPDSC010011895.1:13525-51896 GCA_026290005.1 Latrodectus geometricus | reverse complement strand
ACTGTGTCATTATACTATATCGAGGAAGATATAAATATCGAAGAACTGTCATTGTAAGGTAATAAAGAACTATGCCATTGTCTTCTTATAATGGTTCAGTAATCCGATCTCACTGAAAACAGTCCTATAAAGGTCTGGGTTTTAAACTGTCGTAAGATCATACTTCCATCGATGTGGTATGAAAGTTTGGAGAGAATGCTCCCAGCTTAGCTGTTTGTTTCGTTAAAAGTCAGCTATCTTGTCAAGAGGATAGTGAGTTCAATATTTGATCAGTCTGGACATCACCACATTAAAAAGCCTGTGCTTGTTAAAAATTTAGTAGACTCCAATGAATTTTCTTTATTGAGGTGTTAAAGGAGGGTTCAGTTCAAGTATTGATTTCACTTGTTCCATAGCTCCAAATTTCGTGATGCTTGGTTGTGCTGAACAACTTCAGATGGCAGATACTTCTACATATTTGAAGCGGTAACAAGCAATAAAAATAATTCTAATTTCATATTCTTATTAGACTGCTCTGGATTTTTGTACAATTTGACACCAACCACATAATGAACTGTCTAATGGCAAGTCTGATATTAATAATCTTGAATTGAATATTAACTTTAGATTGTTGTCAGTAATCAGGATTCCGTATAAAGCTACAGTAATGAATAAAATGGCTTTCACTGGTGAATTCACTTTTCTATTTCCTCACTATATTGGCAACGTATATTGGATATTAATAACTCATAACCATATTAATAACTGAAATGTGTGTATTATGAGGTATTTGGATAACCTCTATTGTTTCCTAGGAAAATGTTTCATTGTTAGGGAGCGTATATACGTGTTATAAAAGAAGAATATGAAATTTTTCCGTAGACTTATGCCTATAAATATATATGCTGAAAGCAGAAACGCAACGACTATCACCGGTTACCATCATGTGGTAGATAAGAACTTGAAACCTTTCACTCTACTAAGATTGGTCCTATTACTAGGTCACTTAAAATGATACCACGAAGTAGATAGCCCAATATTTAAAAGCCTATTGAAAGACTTCTCTGAAGAATCACCGAGTAATGTCTCATGTGAGAACTTTTTATCGATAATTTGTCACATTCATTTGTGGAAATGGAGGAAATAAGGAAAATTTCCAACCATCTATTTAAAAATTGTGCATGCAGAATGTAAAAATACAGAACGTGCTCTCTGTTGCTCAATTGTGGATAGAATTGAATCCAAGGCCCACTTTGCCAACTGCACCATGGGAATTATTAGATAACATAACGAAAAGTCCTTGAATGTTATGACAGCATCTACAATTCAACTCTTTACGTAATTTTACCAGAAAAAAGTATGCCCGATCAAACAAATAAAAATACTATCAATAAAGCTTCAGAATCTTAAGAAACTTATTGTGATATAAGCCACATTTTATTTCAAATGACAAGCAAATTCTAAGTAAAAGTAGGTACATAACTGATTCATATATATTTAATTTCATGTGCTACACATTACATCACGTTAAGATATGAATGTAATATATGTAAATGACTATGTAAATTAGTAATAAGTTATTTTCAATCCTATTATTTGATGATACAGTTTTTTTTCCTTAAAACACAACAAATGCTATTTAGGATTTTTAATGAGACCTAAGAACTCTTACATGATAAATTGCCATTGTTTTCTAGGTAAATGTCTCAACGCAATTTATTTTTACATATTTTTATGTATTAATTAATCTAAAATATATTTAACTACATATCGATCGAATTACTCAGAAAAATTTTAGCTATATTTCATATTAAATTGTTAATAATTTGAAATTTTTTAAAGACATTTTTTCCTATGTGGAAACTTTTATATCCTTCATATATTTATTATTAGTTTTTGGTGAATTTGGTACCATTCAAGCCAAATGAATTGTTCTTGTATGTAGAAAATATGATGGATCCAGTATTTGATCCAGGAGAAGACATTCGTACTGAGAGAGAGAGAAAAGAGGTTATGTGTTGTTTAAAAATCGTGTAGAATAAAATATCTATATTGGCGCAGCATATAGAAATTGTCAACTCAGTTGCCGAATTTTGTTATTTGATCGTGCTTTAAAGTTACGAAATTGTCGTCTGTGTTTATTGGCTCGACACGGTAGAAATAAACAGCCGGAAACATACAGCAAATATCAAACTTATTCTTCACTATATGTTTGTTGTTTTGTTGTTATTCAAGCATTATTACCTTGTTTTATGTGGTCTAAAAATTTTGTAAAAGAAATATCAGGCATTTGTGAAAACAACAGCTCTATTGTTAACAATCATTCTGAATAAAATTAAATGTAAAACACGAATTTTTATTGTTGGAAACTTAATTGAATATCGTAAATTAAAAATTCATATTTAATGAAGTAATAAAAATATACGAAAGAGCCAAATACATCTCATTTCACGGTAGTAATTTCTTATCAATGTGAGCACATCAGACTCAGAATTGCTAAGAAGTTTCCAATGATTTCTCTCTCTTCAAGACTATTGCTTCATAACGCTAGTTTTTTCTCAATAGAATTAATTGTAAGCAAGTTGCAATTCGTGAACAGAATTTAAAACTGTCAGAGCATGTCAATTTAAGTGAGCATATAATAACTTCCTGTAAACTACAAACAATCAAAATTATACTTCCTCATGAAAATCCAACTCCAGTTCTCAGACTTAAATCGAGAAAGCTGAATTTTTCGCTTAATAGCTACGAAATATAAATTAAAACTATGAACTATATTCACATGTTAGTGTAGGGACTACGCACACAAAGACATAAAGAAATACGTGTAAATAAAATTTTAAGTTTTAAATTGTTGCTTGAATGGTCAGGTCCGTGTTTACTAATGGTGACTGGGGCACGTAAAATGTGTCGGGACGCGATGTCTTCCACGCTCCCATTACAAATTAATACCTCTGGGGGTGGTTGGAGCCAGGCTATGATTTTTCACTGGTTTCAATCTCTAAATTGGAAAATTCAGATGGTGCTGCCATCTATGAGCCGTATGAGGGTGCTCTATTCAAAAATGGAAGGCGCTCTCTCCCTGACTTCATTCGCCTAGTCTTTGACGGGTAGGCTTGGCGTTGTCAAGTGTCATTAGTAACAACAACACATGCACGAGCTGTTAAATCGAATGTTAGAGACCTAACCTGTAAGTCTCCAGCTCAAATAATGCTTTATCAGAAATTTTTGTATATATAATAGACCGTATTCATAAGACAAAGTTAAAGAAACTCCCAAGCACTCACCCGATAATATGATAAAATGTAACAACATACATAGCTGTTGAAAAGAATTTATTCGCAAGTAAAAATTAACTTATAAGTGAAAAAAAAATGCCAAAAATGTTAACGTATACAGGAAATTATTTATTATAACATGATATAAGAAAATGAGCCATGGTAACCTAGTGGGAAAAAGCTTCGGTCTCGTATCCAAAAAGTAGAGGGTTCGAAAGTCAAACCATCTAAAGTTCATCGGGGTGAGAAAGTTAAAGTTTATTAAAGTTAAAAGTTCCGTAAGGCCTGCTGACTTGTTATTGTGTGAAGCGTATAGTGCCGTTTCAGGTGTCGACCTCATCATTTGAACGTGATATAAAAGTGCTAGCAAGTGGTTGTTTTTATCTACTTCAATTGGTAAAAATAAGCACCCAGAAACATATTCCAATGACCTAATATAAAAAGTATAAAGGCGAAAATTATATTCCAATGTTCAAATCCTAAAAAATATAAGAGAAGCGTGATTGTGATTCAATTGCGTTATTGAATCCAAAGAAGAATCCAGTGATTACTTCTATTAGTCACGGTCTGTAGGAGATGAGTGTGATAAGAAAACACGGAGGGGCAAACCACGCAAGCGCAACGGCAAACACATTGTTTTTCGGTTCAAAAAATGTAATTTTCTAGATTTTTTTCTCTAATGAAGTAAATTAACGTAGAAACAATCGCTACTGAATATTGTTGTCACAGATTTTGTTATGGAAAACGGCTTGATTTGCCGAGTACAAGAAAAACAATTTAACCTAATTACTCAGTCGTGTTAAATGACAATTCTGTTGAAATTTACTCAGAGCTCTATACATTGATATTATTATATCAATAAAAATGGACTTATGTGAAATTTTTGCCGTTCAGCTTAATAGCAATGGAATGCAAGGCATGTAATTGACCATCAGAATGTTCCTAATTACAATCGATTTGCATATTTCAGTTTTTGTTAAAAACAGTGTTGAGGTATTAGATTGGTCACATGAGTTGTTACTTAATACTTTTAATGACTTTTTCACACCATTCCACTGTTTAATTTCTTCAATATAGAAGAAAAATTGGAAATTAACCGCAAAATAATAAAAATGATGCTATTACCTGTAATATTCAAAATAAAACAGAAATATATTTATTTACAATTTTTTTGTAATTTTTATAAAGAACCAAAAAACGATACTGTATGTTTATAGTAGTTCAATAACAGATATAAAGATATTTTTAAGGTACTTGGATACCTTAATGTTTTCCTTTCTTATGGAACCTCTCACAGTAAAGGATCCTTAGTTACATGTTGCAAAGGAGGAAACCTGGAAAAAACCTAGCACATATATAGATTCCAATGGATATACATACAGAAACAAGAAACGCAATAATTATCTACCGCTGTTCACTGCTGAAGATTAAACCTAGAACATTCCATTCCCCTAATATTATTTCATGGTGAGACCTTGAAATTACTTATTAATATAAGGTGGCAAATTGTAGTGATTTCTGCAGATATCATTTGCTTAACATTGATATCTTCGCAATTTTTTTTCAAAACTGATATTTTTCTTTCCACACGTTCGAATAGGGATATCTGACATTACAAACAATTTAATTTGTGCATTCTTTATTAATTCTTGATCTTCGTTAACCGGCAAACTCAAACAATATATGTAAGAGTACTTGAAAAATATCGAGTTCACCTCCGAGTTTTCTATTTATCGAATATTTCAGAAATTCGAAAGAAAAATGCTAATGTTTTTTCTAAGGCTTGCATTTCATTAATCACAAAATAAATACTAAAGAAGTAAACACTATATACATATATTTGTATGAAAATATATTTAGTTTATCATATATCTTTCTTTTCAATAGCCTATTGCGAAGAACTATCGTCTTAGTGTCCAGAAGGCAGCAGGTTCGATATCTGAGCCTATAAAAGACTCGTCATGCTAATAGGGCACATAAACATTAATTGTTTAATGTTATTAATTCTGAGCTTCACTGTGTGATGCTGTGTAAAGAAGACTTAAAGTCAGATGTCGACTTAGTCATTTGACTGTGGTTTGTGTTGCATTTAAGAAATGTTAGTAACGGAAATATCTTCAATAAATTAATACTTTTATAATTTTAGAATTTTGATAAAGTTTTATAGTATTTAATATAAGAAAAACTGATCACAATAATACATAGCTTAACTAGCTCAGCAAACAAATCGAAAGTGAAAATTCTTAGGATTGCCAAATATTTGGTAACCAATTTAAATACAATTGTTTTGTTTAATACGTGATAATCTTGGCTATGCAATTTCGACAAGGAAGTCTTAAAAATAAGGAAATAATTTTTTTATGAAAATATTGATACGTATTAAAAAATTAAGAAGCTTATATACAAGCAAAATTTTTCAAGCATATTTAATGAGAAAAGGCGTTTTTCCGTTAAATTAAACAATGTCATTTATACTATTAAAAACGTAAGCCAGTTCTAGTAGTTCAGCCTCCAAAATTTTTATACAAACTAATATGTAATTGATCCATAACCTTCATATTAAAATGTCCATAACGTCATTTATATTTTTCGAAAGATCCTTAATATACGAGAATGATGTGTGAAAGTCAAATTTAATAGAATTTCACAAGCAGATAAATAGTTTTATCACATTTTTTTGGCCGTGGTGGCCTGGTTAGTTAGGGCATCGTTCTCGTTACCAAAAGGTGGTGAGTTCGAATCCCTGCTTAGCCGAAGATCCGTCGTATTCACTAATGGCGACTGGGGCACGTTAAATCCGTCGAGTCGCAATGTCCTTCATGTTCCCATTACAAACTAATACCTCTGGGGGTGGTTGAAGCCAGGCTTTGGGTCTTCACTGGTTTCAATCTTTAAATTGGAAGATTTAGGTGGTTCTGCCATCTATGAGCCAAAAGTCGTACTTCCACCTTCGTATGAGGGTGCTCTATTAAAAAAACGGAAGACGCTCTCTGACTTCATTCGCTTAGTCTCTATGACGGGCGGGTTTGGCATTCCCAAGAGTCTTTAGAAACAACATCACATTTTATATCATTTGAAATTCTATATTTTATATTCTAGCCATCTTTTCTTCCCCCTAGTGTCGCCTGAACTTTGGATTGCTTTGATTTTTCTTCATTTTATTTTTTACACTTTTGAAATGGCAAGATGGTATAAGAATTTTACTGCCTGTTCATTAACATTAATAATAATCAGCACATTAGTTCCCTAAACTATTTTTATTTTATAAACTTAACTAGTGATAAGCATTTATAAGTCTTCGTGAGTTACGTTTTAATGTAACTAACTTAATTGCATTAAAGAAGATTAATTGTGATTGTGTTACCATAAAAATCATAATGCTACTTAACATTGCAGTTTTTCTTTAAGTTGATCAAGTTTTTTGTGTTTATATGTTTGAAATTATAACAGTAAATAAGTAATATTATTAATCGTGACCTTAAAAATAACCCAATAACTAACACTTAAAATACATTTTCTGAAATATAAGCCTCTCGAATGATAATTTAAAAACAAAAAAATTATTTTTAATGTGTCAAATAAAATTGTTTTCATACTACGCTTGTGATATGTATTGTATTTGATCATGGACTATTGAAACAGAATATTTGTTTGATGAACATATAGTTTGAAATTTTATATTTCAAGCATTATTGTGTTGGGTCAGTATATATGAAAACCTCATGCCTGAGAGAAAACGAATTCGAAACATGACCTATCTGAAGGCAGCTATGCCGTAAGAGCCAATGCACGCTAATCTTTCGTAATGCTCATTAATTTTAATTTGGCTACATTATGTTATTATGACATGTTTCTGGTTGTCCATCTGTGTCTAGTGAAGCCAATAAATACAGTGAACTGCTACAATATTTTAAACGAAGGTCAAAAGACAAGGATGACACCTAAACTGGCACCCGGAACATGACGAACCAGAAGGAAATGATTTTACTCTATAGAAATTAAAACGCTTCAATAAGCCTTCTCAGCACTAAGATCTTCGGATATCTCACATATTGAATCTGATGTTTTCTACTCACGAAAGTAACACCTTTCTATAACAAGTTTTCGCGGTCCTGTTTCTCTCATTTGATATTGCTCGGAGATTTTAAGAGGAACCTACAATCTCAAGCATTGATCAGTGGCTCAGAATTATTAGATGGTAGCCTAGATTTAGCCAAGCACCTAGTAGTTTTGAGCCATTGCCACTTGACTTTTGTCGGCATAATAGGCAATCAGAAACATCACAATAACTTAATTTATTTAATTAACTTTCTGATCATAAGTTTTTCGTATTTATTAATTGAGATAAAATTTAATGCTTCTTTTCAGCGAGAAAGAAAAGGAACTCAAGCGTCGACTCTTTACTTAACTATAATTTTATTTATCATTTTTTACACTCGAGAACTCACCGATATTAACTGACACTTACATTCTTTAAATAAATCCGTTGGGGGTAATCGATCCTATGAATTTTTTAAGCTGAGCAACCATTTGCTACTAGCTCGGCACTGAACCATTATTCACATTTATGAAGTGAAATTTTCATACATTCCTTAAAGAACACCACAAATCCATCACAACAGAACTTAGTGCAACTATAGTGCGATAAGAACAAGAAAACAAACGCTATGAAGACATGAATTTTTTTCTAAGACAGAGAAATTTATAATTACTTACCGATTCTCTCTTGATTTAAAATTAAAACTTTTTCATGTTGGGGTATTTCCAATAATTTTTATGTGAAGAGAATTATTTTTAATAATTTATTATTTATCAAACTTAGTATTCTCCGTAAGTAATGCTGTATTTCAAGCATCAAACAATGGCCTTCAGATTTGTTTTGTTTTTACCAGGCACTCCAGAAGACTAAATTACAGGTTTCCCTAATCATCTTTTGTCCATTTGAATGAGATGGTTAGGCGTGTCAAGGGCAGATCATCCTTATAAAAGGAGCGTCCGATTGGAAAGAAATTGATCGCTGAATTCCAGTTTATTTGAATAACTCACAAATCTCTCAAGTTTCATCATGCACAAAGTGGTGAGTTATTTTACTGTAAAATGATAAACAGTTATTTTTGTAAAATTATGTTCGTTTGTTTGGTCGGTTAGTTTTAATTATATTTTTTAATTTAAACAGATATCTAAAATATTAAGATAGATTCCGTCAATACATATCTACTTAAAGAGTTATCAAATACTTTTATTTTCATTTAACTTAATTGTTTCGTTATGTGGTAACGAATAAGACATGATAAAAAAAAACATTTCTTGCAATGTTTTTTTAGTTTTTCATTTTTTAATTTTTTTAGATTTTTACATTTTAAAAACAACTTTCTTTTTTATAATATTTAACTCCAAAGTGTTTCTGTAGGTAAAAAGACTAGGCTCAAATTAATAATAGAGATCTATAATAATGAAACAAAACACGAGGCCTGTGCAGTCAGGATAGCGATATTTCGGTAAGGCAAAACAGAAGAACGAGCTTATAGAAAATAACGCAAGTATTTTAAATAAAAGATAAATATAAATAAGAAAAATTGTACATACCAGTACTGAACTAGAACTTTGAAAGCGCTAGATATATAAATCTAGTGTACAATGGAGGAAATATATATATGTAAAATAATTGACAGACGCTATATTTAGGTAATGTGATGAAATGCATATGCAAAAATCGAAAAAACTAAATGGCTGATTAAACCATTTCATTTTTTGAATGTTAATTTCGTCAATTATGCTCCAAACTGATTGAAAATTTTTATACCGCACAAAAATAGGTTATATATATATATATATATATATATATATATATATATTGGGTTATTCGAAAATCATTTCATTTTTCCCAACTGAATCAGTTTTTTGCTAATGAAAACCAACCATTTTATGAATATGAAATCATGCGAAGACCAGAAAGATGTTAAAAAGTATTGGATTAGAATTGACAATATACAATTCAATTAAATATTTATTTGCAATACGTTTTTCCTTTTAATATAAATCGAAATAACTTTTTTTTTAACCCAATATTAATATTTAATTATATAATATTTAATTTTGTTAATATATTATAAGAGAGAAATCTTTAATTGTGTTGGAACTGCTAACAGTTAAGTAAACATAGATTCATAGAAATTTTAATAAGCAATGAGAATTGATAGTCTAAGCCTGTGTAATCGTCTCCACATTCGGCTGTAGACTCTAGAAAAGTTAGGCAAAAACATTCCTCTTGATAAACTTACTTTTATAAAGCTAATCGTGGATCTATGTGGAAATTCGGAAAAGAAGCTCAATCTCATGTTTAGACATATCTTATTGAGATTCGTTTCTGGCAGACGATTTATGCTAACATAAATTTCTGAATGCAGCCTATCATTTCATCATTTTCAATTATGCTCAAGTGACAGATCTGACATCTGAATTGCCTCCTTCTTTTCAATATTATACCAGCAGAAAAGCAATGGAACCTAGAAAGTACTTGCGACGGTTATCATGCACTTCAACATTTGCCACTCTCGTTAGATTTCGAACGTTTTTGACGTTTTTTTCCCTCTCACCAGCTAATTTTCCCCATCCAAATTATGATTCACATTATTATTGATTTCAACGGTATTTTGTCAGACGGAACCAAAAGACGCAGCACAAATGAAGTTTTGTATCACAATCAGGCAATAATAAATACTTTAGTTTCCTTCTTCGAATTCCAGAAAGCTTTCTAAATTATTAATTAGAAATATAATTATTTAATTTGCACATAGGCTCTCTTCACATGTCACACTTCCTGGGGTTGTTACTACCCACAAGCAAGAAAACGAAATCTTTTCTCAGCCTTTTATCATTGCCCACAGGATTTGAGATTGTGAATTTAGAAAATTACATATGAAATGAATATCTCAGTTAAATCGAAGCATTCATTTATTAGTTCCGATGAAGTCAGAAATATTTTCCTCTGCTGATTTGATTATTGAAATTTCAATCCTCAAGAAATATATGATTTCAATTCAGAATTTAAATTGTAATTCATCTTTTTTGCAGGTTTGCTTGATCGTACTCTTTGCCATGATCTCTGTGGCATTTGCTCAGTGGACTTCCGGAGGGGTGAAGGATGCCGTGGGCAACTACTACGACTTCACTACTGGACAAGTCGCCAGCGCCGTCACGGGAAAAGTCTACAACACAGGGTACCCATTGCCTTACGCACACTACTACGCTCCATATGCACCCAGAGCATATTGGTAGAATGTTCTACTGAAGAACAGTGTAGTTGAAAAAGAAAGTAAGTAAAATTATGTTTTTATAAAATCCCTCTACTGACTATTTGTGTTAGAGTATTCGCATTGCTTTAAAGCTAAGCAATGGAGTCTTGGTAATATTAATGTTGGAAGACTCAATGCTGAGTGGCTGGTTACACGATTTGGTATGGCAAAACATAAATAGGATGCCATTGTAAATGTTGATCTCATATTTGGATTCATGTTCAAAATAATGAAGAGGTTAGCTGTGTTAATTTAAGAAATTGATAGGGATAAGCCGTCAGAAACGAATTAAAGCAACCTTGTAGAGATAATGCTAAAAATAAATAAGCGATTAGTAAGAAAGAGCTATCAGAAACAAATTAAAGCAATCGTGTAGTGATAATGATAATGATTGGAATGATAATGATAAAAATAGATAAGAGATCAATAAGGATAAGCCACAGAAATAAATTAAAGTAATCATGTAGTGATAATGATAAAAATAAATAAGCGGTTTATAAGGATGAGCCATCAGAAACAATTTAAATCAACCGTTTAGTAATAATGATAATGATTAGAGTGATAATGATAAAAATAAATAAGAGGTTTTAATTAAAGTAACCAACGAAACAAATTAAAGTAACCTTGTAGTGATAATGATAAAAATAAATTTTCTATTCTAATGTGGTATGGTAAGTGACAGTGTAATATTTTCTTTTAACATTGTATAATGAGATGTTATTAAAAAAACTTTTTCGCTTATGATAAATGTATCCCACCCAGAAATGTAAAGGTTTGAATTGCAAAAGACTTAAATTTAGACTTTTCTAAATAATAGACCTTTGTTTTAAAACGGGGAAGTTGTTGCTAATGATATTTTCCAAATAGCTATTATGTGACTATTATAAGAACATTTAAGAAAAAAATTGATAATGACAAGTTTCTAAAGAACCTTTCTTTTTCGAAATAAATTTAAATGGCTGACCTCCTACTGAAGATTAATTTTATAAACATAAATCACGAAAGCAGGGAAATAAATAACAAAAGAGAAAATTCAGATTTAAGAATTATCTTTTGTGAAATACATTCGAAAGCAATTTTTGGAAAAACAAGAGTAATTTATTTTGTTATTATCTTTTGCAATCTCTAGAACTTTCATTTACTTTGTAAAAATAAATGGCTGTTTAAGTCATTAATATATCAGCTAAGTTGATTCTAAAAAAATAATATTTAAGCATTTGTTTTTACATTAAGTTTTGCAAATAAATAAATAAAAAGAGAGGAAATAGGATCTAAGATAATTATCTCAAAATAATCAATTTAAGTGTCTTGCATTCCCATTATTATTCATTGCCTTATTATTAATTTAACAAACTATATGACATCTTGTGAAATTAAAACTGATTACAATAATTTTTCTTGCAGAAAAGAATTTGTTAAAAAATGATGGTGTGAATATATATATATATATATATATATATATATATACATGCAAGCATTCTGCTTTATATCTAAATTTTTTGCCTTCACACTTGCACACATTATTTTCTCACAATATTTTGTTTCTACAAATTTTTATATCTAAAGTAATATTTCTTTCATTATAGGGAAAGTCAACGAAGAAAAAAATTGAAAAATATGCTGTTGGCCGCTCAAAAAACAGGAATTTATTGCAGTCGAAAATATAAAGTGATTCATATTTTTGAAAATTTAAAAATGCTAATTGAGAAGAAAATATTTTATCCATAATTTTTAATTTAATAAATAAAAATTTTCTCTTTCATAATTCATTTTGGCTCTTTATTTTGATAAACTATTTTTATTGGAAAAGTATTTGAATTTTTTTAAAAATTTTAATTAAAAACTGTTTATTACTTTCAGAGACATAATCTGCGAATCAAAACAATTCATGTTCAGTTTTTAAAAATTCATCGATGACAATATTCAAACAAGCGCAGGTTAGCCCAATTTCTTAACAATACATTATTTATGATATGATATTTTAATTGATAATTTTATCGTTGATTCGCAGATTCAATCAAATCATAATGATTAAAACTGAAAAAATATATAGAAGTTATTGACAAGAAGTTAGATATATGAAATAAGCTAGTTGGATACATTAAATAATATAATTATATATTAAATTTTTTCAGAATTTATTTCTTATCTTATAGAAAATATGTAAAGACCCATAAAATATCAAAGAAAGCAGCTAACGGTATTAACAATTTAAACAAAAATGCATTAATTAATTATATTCTGATAGTGTACATTTTAAATAGTTTGTTAAAAAAAAAAGATAACTCTTTTTTGCTTATGAAAATTACAGTAACGAGAAAATGCTTTTGTAATCTCAACAAATTCTTGACATGCTGATATCGAAATCATTAGCATTTTGTACTCCAGTTTAACAATTCCAGGGTTCGATTCCCACTTCAAGTGTGTTTTTAATGTTTGCTTGGAATTCACTTTATAGGACCCAGTTGAATGAATTGACAACTGCTAAAAGTGACCTTGGAGATAAACAAACCAAACCAAATCTTAAGAAAGCTTGCATTTTTTGTATAAAAAAAATTATAATAACGATCTATAGTAATCAAAATGCAATATTATATCAAAATAAATGAAAATATAATTCCTTTTGTTTATTTGGAAAATTATGTTTACATTTTTTAGTCGAGATAATTCCTGATGGGTTTCTATATTTGGCCTAAACATTTCCTGCATCTGATTTCTATTTTGGTTACTGTTATTTGTATAGTTCGGGATAAATTTTAAATCATAAGTTCTTGTCTAACTAATTTATGTTTTAAATTAGCCACCGAAGAACAAAACCATAATTTTTTTTTATAAACTGATAATAAAAAATTAGTTTTATGAATACTTAATGCAAATTTCAAATTACTTAAATACCTAAAGCTTTCGAAGACATTTTAACGTTGCCCAAGTAATTCATTATCTTCTTGAAGGATATTTTATAGATAATTGACTACAGTCATTGATACAGCATCCTCTCCAACAGACGTGCATGAAAAAGGCTGAAATGCAACATCTATCTTTCGTTGCTCTACAGCAGCTGATATCGAACCCAGGATATTTTCCTCGGAACAGTGATGTCTTACCATAAGGCAACGGTAAGGCCTCATATTTTTATATTAAAAACAGTTATTTTTAATGTGAATTTACATTACAGCTTATTAATTTACATTACATTAGAACTACCTAACAGCTAACAATGCTGAGCAAATTTTGCACCAATTCTGCTTCCGTTATTCAAAATGACAAATATCAAATTTGGTACTATCCATTACAAATAGTTTGGTAATACCATTTATGTCACATTGACACCATATATAACCAATTAAGAATAAAAATTAAATTCCTTACAGTTATAATTTTTTGCAGACAAATTCTACTTAGATAGGAATCAACAATTGAAAATAGATTCTGAATCATTGTTCACATCGAACCCCAGGGAGGATTCGAACCCTTAAACTGTTGAATCAAAGACCTGAATGACAATCATTTAAGCATTAATGGGAAAATGGAGAAGAAATACCATATATACATTCACTACTTTAAGGAGAAAACAATCTAATAACCAACAAAATTTTTAACTTAAGACTTAAGGGTACAAAATATGAAATTTAAAATTTTTTTTAGGGAAAACATCAAAATTCACGAATGAGCTGAATATAAGCGCCTGTAATAAGATTTGATAAATTCTTCAAACTGATTCAAAATTTTCTCTAAATTGAACGGAATTATTTTTTATTAATGTATATTATACTTTAATGATCTATCCCAATTAGTTGTTTTAAAAAAATAAACTGCTCAATTACTGCATATCTCTCGTCATAACATTGAAAACAACTCTTAATATAATAGTGTCTATCAAATTATCCATCTATAGCGTCAATTCGATAAAATCTGTATCCGAATCGAATATTCATATATTGTTACGGAATGTGTGAAATGTTTATTTACAGTTATTAAAATTTTTAACTATTAAAATATTTATCTTTTAATTCCTAACATTTGAATAATCACTTTTCTAACATTATTTTTATTAAACCTATGTTTTGTGCATTTAAAACTATGTATTATACTTTACACATATTTTTCTCACATTAAGTTGGCGTTTAAGCCAGTTAATTTATCGACAATCTTATCTTTATGCAAATTTCTTCTTTTGAATTCCGATAACGATTTAAAGTTTTCACATCGGATTTGGAATTTAGTGATAAACAACTTTGATTAATGTTTATAATTAAGTTTACAGTATGTTTTTCATTTCATTTTTTGTGACCTAATTTATTCTTGTGTTAATGATTAAGTAAAATGAAACATGGTTCGTGAAGATTTTTTTTTGTCACTTAATTTTTCCTCATGTATGCTGTAAAAAAAAACATAGTAAGATAAAATTTAAAAACAAATTTCTTAAATAATTCTGAGGGAGACTTGTATCTGTGTGTTAAATTTCGGTTGATTGTTTAAAGATAATGTTTGATTTTAATGAATAATGTTATTGGCGTTAATACTGGAAAGTAAATTTATAAGCAATAATACTACATAAGAAATAAATTCATATTATGTTTTTACAAAAAAAAATGTTTTACCTTTTATCTAACAATAAATATTAATAAATTTAAGAAGGTATTGAAGAATGGGTGATACACATAATTATTAATTTTTGAACTCGGAAAATCCATCATACGCATGGCTACAAATATTTGAACATAGAAAAAAAATTATAACATACGCAACATTTTAACAGAACATTAATGCATGATAAATATAATTATAAATTTTTGAAACTTCGATAAAAGGCAACATTGAAGATACACGTAGACATTTTCTTATGAGCAAAGCAAAGCAGTAATAGATGATACACAAAATCATTAATATTTAAGTACAATAGAACAACAATGTATGATACAAGCAAACATTTGTTTACATTACTCTTTGTAGGTAATGCCTAGCTCTTTTAGGATTTTTGAAGAAATAAAATATAAATACATAGTTTCTGAGATGCCAATAAAGTGCAAATATCATTAAACAATCTTAAGTTCTAAAATTGCTGTTATGATACCCTAAAACTATAGTAGATAAGTTTAAACATTCGAAAACAGAGAAGCACACTAATGGATGAAAAGCATAACAATTTGATAGTAATTTGCATAACAGAAACAGCTATATACGATACGCATGATTAATAATTTTAGAGTAAAACACCAACAAATATGAGTGGGTGATAAGCATAATTATTAATATTTGAACACAGCAACAAAATATACGCATATTTATTAAATAGTAAAATCATTAAAGCAGCAACGATAAGTGTAAGCTAATGTATATGGCAAAGAAAAAAATAGATGGCGCATTTAAACTTTTAATTTTTATTATTAAATTTTTATTATTTGTTATTACTATGATTATCAACGCATTATTAAATTTTGAGCAGCATTGATTTGCAAAGAGCAAAACAGAAGAGGATGATACACGTTAGGAATTTTTTTAACACATCGAAAAAGCAATGGATGATACGCGCAAAAATTTAATTACAGCAAGAAGAAATTAATGTGATACTTAAATGATATCCGTAAGCATTTGAGCGCAAATAGTGCACTAATGGATAATATTCATGGCTATAATTGAACATTGTAAATAATCCAAAGATGACATAATCATTAATTTTTTAATATGCGATACTATTAATTTTTTGATATTCGTAATTATTAACTTTTGTGTACAATAAGTGATTAAACTACTTGAATTACTTTACATTATTTGTTTTCTTTTTTTTCACAAATACTGTCACTTTTATAGATGACACTTATAAGCTAATATTTTTATTTCATTAATATTTTGAGATAATAACTTATATCCTTGATAAAGATTCTTTGAAATAAAAACTCTCTATTATTTACTATAGAATTCCTAATATTAAGTGAAATCTTTATTAAAAATTTTTCTCATTTTAAACCCAACATTTCTATTTCATGTGCAACAAATACTTAAAAAGCAGAAACAATAAAGTTGTAATGAAATTATTTTACTTTTTTTATTAAATAAACTCTGTAATATTGTCATCGATTAGATAACAAGGTTTCAAAAATTTTAAATAAAATACTGCGATCAAATTAAAATAATTTTCTTAGAAAAATGGTAGATGAATTTTAAAAATCTTTTAAAAGGAAAAGAAAGCAACGTGTACGCACATTATAATTTAACCTTATTCTGTAAACTTGTTTTAGTTTTCATTTCTTCGAAGACAAAGTAACCTACATTTGTTTATTTCCCCCTCCCGCCCTCATCAGATTTGTTTTCGATGTAGTCGGTAGTTATCTCCTTCCGCGCAGTACGATTTCGATTAATTAATCGGTTACCGAACCACTGCTCCGGTATATTGAACGTGTTTCGAATATTTTTAACTTCTAATTTCGCACTTAATGCATTCCTCTTTTAGGATTCTTTAAGGAATAAAAAATAAATACACATAGTTCCCGAGATGTGAAGGAATTATAAACATCATTACACAAGCTTAAGTTTTGAAAATACTGTAATGATACCCTAAAACTATATGTAACTATAATGAGGAAATGATCACCATCTGTATTTTACAAGTTAATTTAAATAATTTCTGAGGTATTACACTTACTTATACTAAGAATATTTTAATTTTCGTCTTTCGATGGATTTAACCAAGACTAAAATAATATAATACCAGAAAAAAATGTACTTCCGCATTTCTTAAAAATAAAAGAACAATTCAATAAAAACAACTGAATTATTCTTCTATAATAAGAAATCACATTTAGCTCTTAATAAGAAATTTTACTATTTAGTAATTTAAAGATTCCGTTGTTTCTGAAACAGTTTAATTAAATAATTTAACTAAATTAATAAGTTAATAACTGCCTGTTTAGTAGTTCATGTATATGATTTTTGTTACACATATTCAAGTAAGAGTATTTGAAACTTTCTTCTTATAACCATTTTATTTTTATTTTTTATGAATTTTAAGTTTATTTAAATATTTATGAAATATTTTTTGAAATTATCAAATCAAATATAGCAGAAAGCATAAATCGTTGTATAGTAGCAAAAAGTGTAACATTAGTTTGGGGAAAAAGTAATCCATTATTTTTTCGGTAGACGCCTGTAGTGATCGATATCTCGTGAGGTATCAATCAAACAATTTCAGATTTATGCTCGTTGGGAAGGTGACATTTGACACTAAAATATCCTCTTGAGGTTTTTTGTTTGATTCATTCAGTTACGAGTACAAGGTTTTAAAAATGGAAGACAACAAACAGAAAACTCGATACATTTTAGTTTTTCTTTTATAATGGCGAAAATGCTAACCAGGTGGCTAAAATTGTGAAAGGTGTTTATCGTCCTATATATGACTGTAACAACCAGTTACGCACAATTTTGGTTTCGTCGATTCCATTTGGGTATTTGGATGCTAAAGATGAACCTCGCATTGATACAACATCGTCGAGAATGTCTATAAAATATCAAAAATTATCAAACTTAACAACATGTCAGCAGTCTTAGCTTCGCACAAGACCTAAATATCTACATGAAAACTGTTTTTAACCTTTTTACAAAGCGAATCTGAAAGAAGTTACAAAAAGTTCATGTAAAAATAATGGATTTCTTTTTCCCCAACCTAATATATACACCAATGTTGACAATCTTTATAATGCTTATACATAATAATAGTTATAGATAATACATTAATAATGTTTATATATAATACATATAGCTAGAGTAATAAAAATATAAGCTAAGCTATGACATTTCTTTATTTTATTTATCGAATGATAAATTTTTCTTGCCATATTTAAATTTGCATAGAAGTTATTCTTACAATATTTAATATCTTTTCGTTTGAATATCTTCTTTTATGTTATCATCTGATTTAACCATTTCACAGGAAGATAGCTTGGGACTTATTTTTGAGCATTCAAATTACTTGGCATAACAACACAGTATTTGTTTCCTTAGGGGATTTGTAAAGTACATAGCATATTGAAGAAAGTTGTTGAACGTTTGTGATTTAAAAGTTTGATTAAAATTACAATAGCAAAGAAAGGTGTGTCTGTCGTTTGTCTATCGCAATAACTCTACCACGACTTAGTAATATGAAAATCGCACTCATGGAAGTTCATAATGGATAAGAATCATAAAAAGTTTTAATTTTATATTGTGTTTTTATTTTAATTGTATTGTATTTGTATTATTTTTGAATCTTTTAACATCAAAATATGTCAGACATACAAATAACGTGTATTAAAATGAAGACCAATGTTGATAAATGATTTCTTTATATTAAATTATGAAAGAATAACTATTTTATATTGTTTTTTTAGTTGTAAAATTACGGATTTGACTGTATAAAATTGTTTTAAAGTATAGTTGCAATTTTGAGTAGGAAATATGTAACAAAATCAATTCTTAATGTTGCTTGATGTAGACAAATTCAAGAAATTTATTCTAAAATTTGCAAAAGCTTCTTTAAAAATCAAATAACTGTATTTAATATCAATATAACACACGATTTCAATTTTTAAAAAATAATTTAAGGAAAGAAAAGAATTTTTTTTTTAATTATAATAACAACTATGGTTATTTTTTTACGAGATTCAGAAGTATAATTTCTTTTAGCAATTTTGGTGATTGCTCTGAATAATCTTCTTTTTCCGCATTTTAAATTTAATTTTGCTCTCAAAACTTTCTCACAGAAAATAATTTTATAATTATTCTAATTTTGGAGTAATCATGATAAAATTATTTCTCTCTCTTTCGTTTTTTCCCCTCATTAATATAATTTAATTAGCCTCTTATAAGCTGCTTTAGAACCTTGAAAATTGAGGTCTTATCAATTTAATTTGAAATAAGCTTCATTTTTATGTTTAAAGGCTATTGTATGAAGGTGATCTCTAATCTTATGTCTTAGATCTAAGTATATTTTATTTAGACAGAAATGGGCCCTTACCTATAATTTTAAATTTCATAAGTTCCTTTATAGAACCTATTAAAATAATAAATTTTATTATATTCAAAAATGTATTTAAAATATTAAACACGAATATATTAAAATATTATTATTTATTCTAAATTATTATTATTTATAATTAAATTATAATTAATTATTATTATTATATATTCAATTTATATAAATATTTATATGTATGTATAAATTGAATATATAATTAAATGTAATGTATTTACTAAAAGTAACAAATAACTAAGAATAGCACATTTCTGTATGTTAGAAATTTGAGCTTTTAAAACTTAAATATAAATAACAATTTTTGCATTTCATTTGTTTTATACTTTTAAAACTAAATTAAGCTACAATTTTAATTAAAAAATGAGAGAAATCGGGTTGTCATTAGGTTTTAAGTATTTAAAGGAAAGAAACACAATTCCATGGATCATTAACTTTCTTTGGAATGTTTTATTCAAACATCAGGAAATCAATTCATATGCAGCGGATTCATAAAAAAAGTATGTCTCAAAAGGACATGGAACTGATTTTTTCAATTTTCATTTATAAGATTCCATTTTTATTATTATTAGGGGGCAAAGTCATTATTAAACATATTTATTTTAATAAAATTTTGATTTGCTTGAAGATTTGTAATTTTTATCTAAACAAAAACCTACATACCTCAAATTACAGACTTCGAAACAGGGAAATTAAACAATACTCAGAATAGAAAAGAGTAGAAATAATAGCTTTATATAGTAACTGCCATTGTTTATTCCCTCAAAAGAATTGAAATAAATTATCAAGATTTATATATCTTTCAATGATAAAAAAAAGATTTTAGATCTGTTCTAAATAAATTATTGTCATACAATGCACGAGCTTGCTTCTAATTATCTCTTCATGCGCAGCTTCTGAAATAATGTGTTTCTTGCCAGATAATTTATTTGTGTCTTGTTCATGGTTCTAGTTAAAAATATTTGAAAATGACACAACACATCATCATAAAAGTTATTCAAATTCATAATAGCATATTTTTAAGAATTAAATTTAAATTTTGTACTGGACTTGTTTTTTAATAATTTAATTTGTTTTCATAAAAACAAAAAAGTTCATAATTCAATAAGACATAAAGAATAATTTGTTAGTAAACATTTACATGTATGTTATTGTGTAATTTCCACAATTAAGAAACTTGCATACTGTTTTAAAACAAAGGACACTAGGTTCTACATATAGAATAATGTGTCACATTTCATTATGTCTTATATTGTGCACAATAATTAGCATTGACTTATGAGAAATGTCTTCGTTTACTGATTTTTGCCTACTGAAGCCAAAAAATCTAACGGATTATATTCTAATTTTGAGCCACAGTCAAGTGCCGAGGTCGATACCTGAACTGGCACACTGTTCTTCACGCCACGTCAAATTAGTAAAAGGATACTGGTTCCAATAGTCTTCAGATAAACCACGTATCGAAGCCTTTGTCTTTCGATTACGAGAACTACGCCTATTCCCATCCAGACTATCATAGGCCATTTTTAAACTTCATCGGCACTAGAATATTCTGTTACATAATAATAATTGGCAAAATAACACGCTTTTTAAATAACATACGCTTTACTTTGAGATGAAATCATTTAATATTCGTTTTCAAAGAAAATTGCATAAAATACAATATAAAATAGGAATTTTCTGGTGCTTTTGATATAATTTAAACAGCCGGAAAAATAAAAGAAACAGTACCAAACATTTTTAAAAAACTTTTCTTTGTAAAACAATGACAAAATAGATATAGCGACCTATACCTCTAAGGTATACAAAATATTAGGGCACAAGCTGATTTATTTCTCTTTATTTCTCCATTAAACAATTTTAGTATGGTAGACATTTACGATAATCTCTATTGTAATCAATTACGCCTCTGATTTTAATTAAAATAATTTTTTTTCTCTGTACTGAAGAAAGTACTGGCCCTTCAGTCGTTAAGTTTTATCAGCAATTGAACTACTCTGTATTAAGTTGAACTGATCTAATTCCAAAAATAGAACAAAAAATGAACTCCTCATACTTTAAAAACAAGTTTTATATGCAGAACTCTCTCTGCTAATAACTAGTTATCACATAAGAGTTAAGACATTTGAATAATAATTAACGTCACAAATGAACCTTATCTAAATATAACAATAAAAAAATGCTAATCTTTACTCTTTGTGTTTCTGTTCAACGGTCAGTGGCAAATCTCTGTACATTTGTTAATCATGTTTTATTTTTCGAAATAATGTGATGTTTAAAAATGCAATTAAACGACAAATTAATGGAATCAGTAAATGATAAAAAAAATAAGTGTGTTATAGTGTCGAAAATTAATCGTTAAATTAAAAGCTTTAAATTAATGTGTTAAACTCAGTAATTATTGGCTTCAGATTATTTTAAAGTAGTTAGTTTAATGATTCATAATATAATAAAAAGCTGCCATTGTATTTAAATAATTGACTTTGAAGACAGTTTGAAATAACTTCTTTTTAAATAAAGTATTTCAGACTTTAATAAAAATAATCAATTTGTTAAAATCAAATTGATTACTTAAAATCATCAGAAATACCCATTGATAAAATAGAACAGACCTTTAAATTGAATGATTTGGAAAGACATAAAGGTTTAGTAACGAAATTGTTAATTAAAAATAATAACCGCACACGATTAGTTAATAAAAAAATAATCAAAGGTTTCATAATTAATGCAAAGAGATATAGAAAATCAAACATTTTTGGATTGATATACCCTCCCCCCCCACAAAAGTAATTTGGCGACTTTTTTTTCGCCAACCAAAATACCTGTTTTGGGCGCCTTTTTTTCTCGCCAAGATGGATTCTCGCTAAATACTAAATTAATTAATACATTAAAAAAAAACTCAAAAATGGTACAAAATACAAAAAAAATACTAAATTTGGCAACAACAAAACCCTAAAAGCTGAAAAAACCTAAATTAGCAACGCCAAAATAAGAAACAGCAACCCTAAAAAGTCCGTAGGGAGTGCCAGATTTGGCGTGTAATTTTGGGGGGTATATCAAAGTGTATCCATATTTTTATAACAAACTCAGTAAATATTTGGATAAAAAAGAAATATTTTTAATGACAAAAACTTTCTTCATCTATTAATTTTAGTTAAAGTCATTGCAGAACAATTTCGATTCTTTATTTTCACTGATTCAATCTTTGAACGCAGCCGACCACTTTCTTATTTGAGACAACGGTAAAAACGAGGACGACATATGAGCTAGTGTCATTTTCTCTACTCTAGTTAAAGAAATTTGGAACCTGAGGAATTTGATACACGTCATCATGAGGAAATAAATACGACATATTTCCTTACAGAACACCTTTTGGTTATCAAAAAATAATAATTAATTTAATGATAAAACTATTAAAGTTTGATAGTGCTCAAATGATCAGCTCCGTCGTATCTTCTATTCAACGTTTCATGTATAAAATTATTAAAGTTTGATGGTGATCAAATGATCAGCTTCGTAATACATTCTGTTCCAATGGTTCATAAATACGACTCCTCTTTCACGATGTACGGTGTCAGATGAATTACCCATCGTGTGAAAAAATAATCATCCAATGACAGTCAAATGTTATTAAAATTTTTAGTATTAGATTATTGATTATAAAAATGTTAATTAATAATCTTAGATTTATTGTCACTACTAAATAATGTATTGGGGTCTCCTGCTTGGTCCCTGCTTTTAAACTATGAAGACTCCTCCCCGGCTGCTTCTGTCTAACTGATAGAGTCCACCTCAGGACATTGTGAAGGGAAGAATCTGGTACAACAACAACAGCAACTACTAAATAAGGAAAAAGCGATATTAGATTTCCGTTCCTGCATGTGCATTTATAAGAGTGAGTGCTAGTGAGTTTTCTAGGTTTTACCTTTAATTACCAGTGAAAATCATGTTGCCATGACGCCAAGCCTGCCCGTCGCAGAGACTAGGCGAATGAAGTCAGAGAGGGAGCGTCTTCAGTTTATTTAATAGAGCACCCTCATACGAAGGTGGAAGTACGACTTTTGGCGCACAGATGGCAGCACCACCTGAAACTTCCAATTTAGAGATTGAAACCAGTGAAGCTCCAAAGCCTGGCTCCAACCACCCCTAGAGGTATTAATTTCTTATGGTAACATGGAGGACACTGCGACCCGACGGATTTAACGTGCCCCAGTCGCCATTAGTGAACACTACGAATTTTCGGCTAAGCTGGGATTCGAACTCACCACCTTTTGGTAACGAGAACGACACCCTAACCAACCAGGCCACCGCGGCCCAAAATAAATCATGTTGTAGATTATAAATATGTATGAAAAATTCTTTGGAACTCAGTAGGATACAGATATTTAAATATCAAACAACATCCTTTATCTTTTAGGCTATACGCTAAATTATACAATTGAGAAGTATAGGTAGTCGTCGAAGTTCCTTTACTACATTATACATTGAAAAACAAATTACAGAGCATTTTTTATATAAATAACATATACAGGTTTTACGAGAAAATGCCATTCTTGACTCGATCTTAGAATAAATTATGATAAGTTTTCAGCTGCCTATTTCTTATGAATGCAACCCTTAATTATAAAATGTATCGCGCAATTTTAAACCACAGTCAAATGAAGAGATCGACATTTGAACTGGGATTCTTCACAGTATTAAAAGCCCCATTATCAAAAAAACCCTGTGTAGGTCTTAATTCAATCTTTTTTAGAAGCGTCAGATATTAAAACTCTGGCTTTATTATTACACTCCATCTAATGTGTTCACAAATTAATCAGTTTGCATAATATTGCCACAGATTGCAGTTAATAAAGATGATTGAAGTGAAAATTAGAATTTACACTTAATGGTCACTTTTTGTGTTTAAGAACTAACCATAAGAATTTATTACATGCTTTGATTAGTATTGATAATTTCTCATAATAATTATAAAGTGAACTGTTTTAATAATGGAAATTAATAAAAATAGAATAGAGTCAATGGAATAAAAATGGAATGGAAATGGAGTCAATAATTTAATAAAAATGGAAATTTCTACCGAAAATAACAATTACAATCTATGATACCACGTAATGGGTTGCTTTAACAATCATATATTATATAGAAAAACTATCATTACGCTTTTCTTAAGCATCCAAAAGGAATCGGAAAATCTTTATGCATCTTGTTGTGAAGATTGTTGGAAGTTTTTCAGTTCATGCTCTAGATCAGGGGTGGCCAAGACGTCGACCGCGGTCGACTGGTAGACCGGGAAGACATTTTAGATAGTCCACGCAACCATCTCGATAATGACCTCGGATATTAACAATTTAATTTATGACTTATGGCATAGAATCAATGAATTATTTAAAATAAAAATTTACTACAGTCTACGCTTTAAAACCCAAAACAAACTGTGCAAAGACTTACGATTTAAAGATTTATGATTAAATGTTTACGATTTTAAACTTAAAACGGACATGATGAGCGTGATTAATATATTCAAAGAAACTATAGAAAGGTATGCATCTCAATTAAGAAAACATGAATTGAGAAACTTCAAAAACATGTAAGAAGAGTGCATCCATAATCCAAACTGAGACTTCGAAGATTTCGCTTAATATTTACTTGTTTTGTTTGAGGAATTTGAAAGAAGATTCGCTGATTTAATTAGGTTGAAAGAAATACTCAATTTTGGGATATTTCCATTTAATAAAAATGTCAACATTGATGACGCATCTGAAAAAATAGGACATTTAATAGATATCACATCAGTCACGGTCGAGGAAGAAATTATTGAATTAAGATGCGATATATTTCTTAAATCCAGAGCATATTTAGCGATACTGATTTTTGGAAATTAATTTCTGAGGAAACGTTTCCAAATATTTACAAATTGATTTTGTATTTGAAATCATTCTTTGGATCGACGTATCTTTGCGAATCTGCTTATTCAACCATGAACATAAAACTAACATTGGTCACATTTAATAGATGAACATTTAATTTCGTGTTTATGCATTGCAATAAGCTCGTACCAGCCGCAATATGGTAAACTTGTCACAGATATAGAGTGCCAAATTTTAACTAAACGAAGTGAATAGGATGGTTAGTTTTTGATATATGAATACTTTGATTATTTTCGTCAATAAATTTTTATTTTGTAAATATTAAGTTTTTTTTAGAAAAATTACATAATTTACCATTTTTTCTTGTTACCAAAAATAAATACGTACGTTAATTTAGCTCTGCCATTGGTAGACCACCTTCGATTTTTTAAATGTGGAGTAGACCCCGGATCCCAAAAGTTTGGCCACCCCTGCTCTAGATGATGTCCCTTACATCATATAAATACATTCTAGTATCATTGAGACGTCAAAGCTTAACGCGCAAAGCTGCGTATGACATTAAACTCTTACTATAGAGATTTAGGTTACCAATTCAGATATTTTGCGAGTCAAAGTTAGACTGTTATCGCTTTGAGAAAAGCATAATTGGTGAATGCCGTTGCATAACATTTGATCATCTGACATGTTTAGCCTTCCTATTGAAATTTTCATATATTGAATGCTTATTTAGAGAAAACCCGGAATTCTTGAACACCTACTCTGACAGACAGGTATACAGAAAGTAAAATGCCAAATTCATTTCTTGTTGCTCAACAATGTCTGCGTGAATCCATTTCCACTCCAAAGAGCGATATCCTATTACTGGGACACAGCGAGGTTTGGTGTCAACGGTCTCGAAAACATTAATAAAGAGTTAGTCTTAAAGGAACATACTCTGTAGAGAGAACGGTGGTTTAAAATTTTATTTATTATATTTACTAACTAGATGGATGTTACACATTTCGGATATTGGCATACAGATCAATTGATAGAGGTATCTTGGAATCATCATACAATATGAACTATTGCTACTTTCGATTTCCTACCTTGAAAATTGTTCATTTTGGCTGAAAAAAATGTTTCCTGAAATATGCAATAGATGCTTAAAAAGTTTTCAGAGAGAGTTACCAAAGAGTGAGGAATAAAATATATTGTTCCGATATTTATGATGAGTCCTTTTAAACAAAAAGGAGTTGAACCAAAAAATGACATTTAAGAAAAATTGGATCAAAATTACAATGAAAGAAACTATACAACGAAAAAATTAAAACTAATATTCAATACTTGTTTTAGAGGCATATAACTTAATGTTTAAAAATTTTTGACATAGATCTAATTTTTAATTTATATTAAAAATTTTTATATAGTATTAACAAATTATATTTTTAATAAAACTTGAGAAATTTTCAACAAGTTAGTAAATTTTAAACATTTATTAATATTTTTAAGGACTATATTAAATAGTCTTAAAATTAAAAACTGTTGCTTTATCTAATGAAATATAAACAAATAAAAATAATCAATTTAAATACTACTCAAATTTTGCTTAACGATTTTTCTCTCAAAAATATTAATTAGCCTAAGATGAATAATGAAGATATAAATATGTGTGTGAAAACAATTAAAAAAACACTTTAAAGTTTACCTACTATATTTTAAAGCTAACAACAATAATAACAGCGAGTTTTAAACGAACAATAATAAAGTAAATAGTTTCATACGTTGAAGAGAATTTTTTAACTGCTTCCTCTACATTTTTTTTTTTTTTTGAAAAATTTGCAGGGAAGTTTTATGTTTATTATTAAGTATAAGGAACTAAAACAAAAAAAATCCATTTTTAAGTAGATTTTTTGAATTTTTTATGACTTACCATTATCATTTGCCACAAATCGATTAGTTATGGTAGAAATAATACCAATCAGTTCATCTTTAAAATATTTACTAAACATTTCTAAATATTTATTCCCAATTTTGAAGCTGCAGTATATTTTTTTTATACATTATAAATTCCAAAACAAATAAAAGCGTGATAAAATGAATTTTTCTATGACCGAGATATGCTTCGTGGAATAATAACTAATTGCAGTGTATATGAACCTGAGATTACTCAGCATAATCGGAGTAGTGGTTTAACGATTTAAGAAACACGTTCTGAGGTGTTGAGCTTATTGAACACACAATGTCTTTATATAATTTTAAATTCTTTATATGTATACCTTTTATTCCGGGTATATTTATGCAAAATTTCAATTATTAGAAAATAATTTGCATTTAAATACAGGGAAGGTTTCCTGTATTCTCGGTAAAGGAATTTAGATAGTTCCATGCATATTCTGAAAATAAAGAAACAACTGAATTGCTAGGTGAAGTTGTGAGAATAAAACGTGACCGAATCCCACTCAGAAACACGATTCACATTTTCCTTTTTTTTTCCCACCTCAAGCTAAATAAAGTGTTGCAACTGTGACATAATATTACGATGACCCAAAATTAGTTTGAATGGAGAAAAATGCCCGCCCATGCCTATAGGTTACCCACTTCCTATGAAATTATGCGATTATACAATAAGTTTCACTTCTACTTTGAAGCAATTCCTAGAAGAATATTACAATAATTTGGAAAATATATTTCATTATTTTTGATGAGATGATGACATGTACAGAATAGACGGAAAAACTGGAAACTTCCTACTTTCGACATTGCTTCTAGCAAAAAATTTTTATTTGATGTTATTTTAATACAGAAGATTACTTCTTATTAAAAAATTGAAATCTGATGTCATAAACTTTGTTCTCTATATGTTCAAATATTCATATTCTGTGAAAATCTTTGGTACATCTACATTTATTGCTCAAGAAATAACTGAGGTGGTAACTGAATGGTTAATATTCCGATCTTTTAATATACAATTGGTGATGATATACAAAAAAATGACCCCCACCATGAGTATAGATGTTTGTATAGCGGTTCAACTTAAAATTGTAAGTTTGGATATAATTAAATCTTGTGGGCAAAACGGGACTATAACAGTGAAAGAGAATCAAACTAGAAACAAGTGACAAGTCAATTTCATAACATAATCTGAAATCAATATAATCTGAAATTCAAGTTTTTGACCACCATATTAAATTTTGTCATTAAATCAACTTTTAAAGTTTGTAATTCCTTTCTAAATCACAACATTGGGCCTGAAATTTAAATCAAATTTTGTATTGTAGGTATGATATTTGTAAATATTTCTTTAAGTATGATAAATCTGTGCCTTATATGTGATATTTATAGCTGTTCGAATTGTGATTAAAATATTACTTTTAACACTAAATAAAAGTAAATCGTAATTGAGCAATAAATATTTGGATTAAATTAGGTGATATAACTACATAATATACAACAATTTTTATTTAGATATTTATAAAAAAATATTAAAAACACTTGAAAAATTACTGAAAGATTACATTTTTATATACATGTTTGAATTATAAAATATTAATTAGTATTTATTAAATATATTAATATTCAGTTAATAAAAATAGTTTGTGAATTAATATAGATATCTAAAAATTTTATATAAATTCATTACTTTGGCATAAAAATGTTTGGAAATTCCCTTAAAAATTAGAAAATATTAAAATCATAAAATCATCGATATGAATAAAATCCGATAATATTTATATGGCAGGGTTTTTTGTAGGAAATATATTAGCCTCAAAATTTAAAAGTTTTGAATTTTGTGGAATCACAAAAAATATTTCACTTCTGAAAAATAGGCATTTTTAGCAGATCTTTTCAGAATTCTAAATAATTGCCAAATAACGAAATAAAATTGAAAATAAAATTTAAACTACAAAAAGTTTAACAAATGGAATATTTATTTGTTAAAAAGTCTTTAAAATCAAAAGAATTAATAGTATTGATTATATTTGAGATTTAAAATTAGTTTGTTTACATTAATCTCTACAATCCATGTACCACTAGATTTTATGATTTCATTAAGAGTTATCCTCAAATAATGAAGGGGTAGAATTGCCTATTTTTTGGTCATTGTGCAACAAAATCCATCGCTAATCAGTCAATAAAATAATACAGGGAAAAAAAAGAGAACCATGGTTTTTGGCAAACATAATACTTTTAAAAGTGAATTGAGGCATATTTTTCTAATTACAGACACTTTAAAGTTTTAGTAGTTTGATACCCAACCTCTGAAGTTTTTAGTGTTTAAATCTTATCACATCAAAATCATCATTAAATCTTCTCTTTACCCCAAATCCCCGAATTCGAAAGTTTTTATGAAAGTATTACAATTTGTCTTAGCTTCCTTTTTACTGCATATTAATATCATTCTATTTAATAAAATCTTTCATTATTCTAATTCTACTTCTTAACTAATTGCTTTTATATTTTCAATATAAATACTTTCATGCTTAAATATTTTATGTACTATTTAAATTTTCTTTATATTACTTTAATTATTGCTTTAAATATAATTTGTTGGACTTAATTAAATATTAGTTAATTAATTTAGATTTAACTTTTTTCAGATAGCAGTGTGATTTCTGATCAAATTCTCCAATATATATATATATATATATAATCTATGAATGAACATTAGGTAATTAGGTATATTTTTTGTACTTTTAACAATCCCGTAGCATCCTCTGTACAAGCCCCTTTCAATTAGAAACAGTACACAGAATATTGATAACGACAATGAGGTCTTCTATACTAAAGATAGACAATTTTAACTATTCTTTAAAATATTTTTGGAGATTATCTATGCATCGCCCATTGCTTTACTATAGACTGTCTTTTTATCAGGTTATAAATTACTCTGCTCAAAAATAATCTAATGTGATATTTAATCTTATCGGATTTCTATCTAATATCTAATCTAATCTGTCTATCTCTATCTAGATTGATAGATAGATAAATACTTTATATATGACATATGTATTATTATATTTTGATATATTTTACGTAGAAACATACATTTTGATAAAGACATTGCCCTGGGCTTCTCAAAGGCCAGGGTCTTTGTTGATTGTTGGGAAACCACTATTTTAAATCTAAAACTAATGGGTTGTTAATATGAGGTCTGTTGAACTTATCCTTGACTTTAAATAGCAGTTAACCTCCAAACTCTGTGCCGTGAAAGTAATATTGTTTTGACGATATAGTCAATGAATGAGATTATATGGTTGAAAAAAGGAAAATATTTTTAATACTTTTATTATTTATTGACGATGTCATTGTAGTTAAATGATCAAAATATTTCTACTAAAATTATATATTATAATAAAATTAAAAATATATATTTAATATATATTCAGTTATAGGCTATAATAACGTTTATAGAACAAATTTTACATAAAGCTATAAATATTTGAATAATTAGAATATATTTTTTTCGATTTGAAAACTTGTAGAAAAATTTGATGGAATAAAATGAAAAAGGTCTGAATTGAAACATTTTTGGGATCTGCTGAGTTGTTTGGGCAGGAAAAATCAGGGATAAATGGTTATTCGGATCATAGAACAACTAACTTGTTAAATTATTTTTTATTAAAATACTATAACATTAATTAGTTATAAAACTTTTTAATGATTAGAAAGCCGGACCAAGTCCTGTTGCATACGATCTCAGAGTTTTGGGCTTTATCCTAACACCTTGTAACCACTGTATTCTTCCTTTAAAAGAGCTTATTGGTGGAGCATCTTAGCGATATTCTTGCTAAGACTAGGATACTCTCTCACAAGAAAACGTCATGTTTAGCGATATTCTAGTACATATGTGCACCCTACACTCTCAGTTTATAATTTTATAGCAGAAAAAATCTCAACTCATCCGTTTACAAAATATCAGTTCAATGTACATCTTATCGTTCAATGCAGCTTATCAGTTCAATGCACATCTTATCTTGATTGGTCCTTGATTGTGCTGCGATATGAGACTAATAGAAGCATATAATTCTGTTATCCCAAAGCCATAATGAATAGCCTTCTAGAAGCTGTAATGGCTGATAACAACCAACAGTACTCTTCCATTTCATCGGTGCAAATATCATCGAACCTATATTTTTGACGAAAAAAGCAAGAATGCAAACAGTAACACATTTTAAAGACATGACCACTTAGATATTGCTTAAAATTTGTAATAATATGATTTGTAGACTTCATTTCTTCCATGAAGAAATAATATAGAACCCATTTTACTAATGCATTAACTGCTGCAACCACTATTATTACACATGTAGATGACTCTCGCTGATTACATTTCTCTAAAATCTCCCACAAGGATTGTAAATTTTCTCACCCCATAGTGAACATGGCTGTATGCCTAACAGACAAAAGCTGTTATAAATCATTTTAACTTTAACCGTGTATGTTGCTTTCTGGGCAGAATTTCCGGAAATAATAGCCTTATTTACATGTGTTGAAGAAAAGGAAACCCAGAAATTTTTCAAGCACCCCCACCCCGATAAACGTGCATGCAGAATAAATAAGTATGCATTCATCTCTCGTTATTCAACAGCGTCTGAGATCTTGGCCAAATAACGCTTTCAAACCACTAAACCTGAATGAGTTAAGGTTCGAGCTTTCGGCAAACAAACACAATTTTTTGGACAACAGTTTGACTTGTTAGAAATGGTTTCCAGAATCCTAAATAGTTGGAATTATGATTACATAAGGATTGAGCAATATTTGTAATTGATTCTCTTACTTTAATGAATCCTGCAGTGCGCAACAAATCAAAATTTTCCATTCGTATACTGAGAATTATTGAAATACTTTCGTTTTAAAAACACAAATCGTATCTAAACTCCTATGCATTTCCTTAATTTCGACATTTTCAAGCTTTTTTTTTTTTATCTTATCACAAAGAATTAGTTATATTGTGAAAATAATTTACATAATTTCATTTATTTATGCAATAAATTACAGTCTGTACAGAAATTGAAAGTTGAGAAAAAAGAGAAGCCTATGATTGGCTTCAAAAAATCGAAATTGCGTCTACGAAGTAAATTTTTCAAAGTGAATGTAAACGAGTAATAAAGTCATTTATTGGTAATATCTTCCCATTTGCATTTCAAACTCATAAAAATATTTTCTCGTCAAATCCTGCTAATGCACCGAAAAAACACAAAAAAAGCAAAAGAATTATTTTCTTAAAATTTCATCGAAATAAAATCTGAAAAGTATTTTGAAATTTTATTTAAATGAAATGAGAATAAACATACTGTTAATAAATAAATTTTGATAATTTAGAATTATTCTGAGAATACAAGAGATTGCTCAAAAATTATTTAAACTAATTTAAGTTTTACTTTTTAGTGAGAAAAATATTTTTGATGCAATCGTGTTCTTGACAGAATATGATAGATGTTAATTCTTCATATCAACAAAAAAATAGTTGCTTAGCATTCGAGTGACTTCATACTCTAAAATAATTTCCTACTCACATTCTAATTTTTTTTCAGCATGTTCGAATGCTGCAGTTTCAAGAAATAGCCTTAAATGACAATACGTAGAATTTCATTACGTCTTAAAGTTCAAATACTCGAATTTTGATTATAATATAATAATGTAGTACTTGGCTGCACCAAATTCATTTGTAAATAAATTGCACAAATCCATAGTTAAAAATGTTCCATTTATGCAAAATACGAACAAATCATTTCAGAGCCTACGCGGTAAGCACTGGATCGTTTCGGAAAAATATAGTTCGCCATAATTGTATATTTGGCGAAATTTTTAGCAAACTAATCACTGTCGCTATACAAATAATCTTAATATGCTTTGATTTTTACCCCCAATTTCTGTATATAAAAATGCATTTATATAATCAAATACTCAAAATTTCTTCTTTTCAATATGTTCTTACATTCCTGGAAATTTCTGGTGAATTTTGCTTTTAATCTAAAAAAATTAATTAAAAAATCCTATATTAAGATTAAGGCATTAAAATTTTGTTAAATCCTAGTGAGATCCTCTGAAAAAAGTTGTCTCCTTCGTATGATAATCGCGTAGCGTTGACTTTAGTAAGTCAAAGACATAAAATGAAAAGTTCCATATGAACGGAAGTTAAATTGGTCATCAATATAAATTTAAAAAAAAAAAAAAAAAAAAAAAAAAAAAAAAAAAAAAAAACATGAAAAAGCCTTAAGGCATTTTTTTACGCTTGTCGAACCGTTCTATTTACCATCAGTTATATAACAACGTACAACAGTTTCGAGCTTACCTCCAACTGGTTTAAATACTCTCATTTGCGTTACTTTTTTCCAATCACATTAATCATGAGAGAATTTTTTTCTAATCAAACATTTCACTCAGTATTTTGCTCTTCTTTCACAAGTTTTAACAAAATTTCCTTTTTTTATATGCAGTTTTGAAAGGAACTTTGAAATATAATAAAGAACTGATTGACATGACAAAATGAAACAATTTTACTTTAACCAAGAAATTTATAATTTTAATATTATATTTATCAAATTAATTTTTTCGATATGTTTGTATCTATAAGAAATATAAGTTTTCATTTTTATTTGAGGGTGAATTTATTTGATTTTTTTTATCACTTTAATTACTTTTTAACTACAGGGTCTAACGGGATGTATAGTTTAAAGTTGATTCCGAGCTACAGGAAACATCACTACTTGAGTTGGTAATCGATCTTATCAATTGTAAATTTCATGATTAAATATCTGTGTGAAGCTATCGTGAACAAATAAATTTTCCTCTTGTATATTATAGATCGAATAACACCTGCAGATATTTTGTAAGGCAATTTTTAGCGTTATTGAGTCCAGAAATACTTCCAATAAGTATAAAATCTGATCCGCTTATCTGAAAGAATAAAATGTGCAATGTAATATCCTCCAAACAGATATAAATCCAATATTGTGAAACGTGTTATTTTCATCACATTTTTAATATAAGCTGCTGGTATCGAACTTAAGAACTTTCACTCTTTAAAATTTAGTTTTTCTATCAGTTCATTTCAAACAAATGATCTTATAGATTATAAATTAATTCTATATCAATGCCTATTTTCTCATTTATCAGTTACTGCTATATAGGACTTGCAATATATATATATATATATATATATATATATATATATATATATATATATATATATATATATATATATATATAATCTCTTCACTTATCACATAGGATGAAAAAAATCACCCTATATGACTAAAATTGGTCAAGTTTAGAAATGCAAAATTTCCAAATTTGGGTGATTTCTTACCTCTAAACATACATTAAATCAGATTAACTCTAAATAAAACTGATCAGAAATACAAAAAACTGATTGAACTAAAACTGAAAAACGTTAAAAAGATCTTAAAAGAAAATTTTCTTAATTGAAAAATTTTTCATGAGTTAGGACAGTTATTAAGTTTTTTTATTAATATTAATAAACAAAAATTAATAAAATGAAAAATGTGCAGTTCAAATTATTTCATACACAAATCTTTTTCGCATCTGAAGTAGCAATCAGACTTTAAGTTGCTTAAACTTTTGGAGAATGAAATAAAATTATTTAATTTTACATTTTAAGCAAATGAAAAGAAATACAAGGAGTAGATAACTTAAAGGATTTGTGGATCATTTGAAAATTTGCATTTTAAAATTTAAATAAAAGTATATTTAATTACTTTAATAATTTTTAAACAATTTTTTTGTTCCATTTTGAACAATTTTTGTAGTTGACTTGAGTCAATAAGCATAAGCTGCATAACCTCTGCAGAATATTTTTTTTAATTTTATTCATCAAAGAAATGTGCATCAAATTATTCTTATAAAATAAAGGAATTTTAATTTTTTAATGAACTAAATTTAAATGTCTAATCTAACTAAGTTTTTCAAACTACCATATTAATAATTAAGGTTTTATTAAAAGTAAAAATATTTTTGATTTTTGATTTTCGATAAAAATGAGTCTCATAACTGGAAATTTATTAAAAACTATCGTTTATTCGGTTAAAACCCCTTGCTCTTATCTTAATGATTAGATCACTATATTTTTTTACGAAATCCACAAAATATTTTAATGTCTATCATTAACTTTTTTTCTCTCACAAACAAACGACGAGGCGTATACTTTTTCTGGGAGGAAGGTATAGTGAGGCACGCTATACGCTTGCCCCATCTCACGTGACCGCGTGCGCTACTTCATTTTGTAATAAACAGAGCGTTCTATAAAAACGGTTCATGCAGTCAGTCACCGGTTTGTTACTCTCGAGCTCGCACCCGACGCAACATGCATCGACTTCTGGTGAGTGTGAATACTTAGCCTCTAAAATTTATTTAAATTCAAATATGAATATTTATTGGAGGAAAAATAAATAATGAATTAATGATAAATGTTAAATAAATGCATAATGCATCTATAATGAGTTATACATTGTATGTTATATTATAGTATATGTACAAAACATTGTGGATGCAATATGCAGATGCTTACTTTAACAGAATTTTATCGATAGTTTATTTTTCCTATATCATATACCAATTTAAATTGTTTTTAAGTATATGAATATGATAATTAAAAAATAGTCATTTGAATACTTTGGTATATGTAAATAACGGAACGTAATACATTTTAATGTATGAAATAAAAATGAATTATGGGAAAATATGTTATCTGCAACTTTTGTGTGAATTATTTAATATTGAAAGTAAAATAAATAAATAAATAAAAATATATACTTAAGAATTATAGCAAACTTTAAAAACGGCAAATGTTTGAAGTTTGAATTATTGCATAGAGTTCTTATAATATGTTTACTAGTATGTGCATGCTTTTACTTAAATTGTTCATATTTATTTTAATTAGCTTTTTTGTTTTATACGTAAATGATTCACAACACAGCGCATGAAAGCTAGTAGCTGAAATATTGGTGTAATGACCTTCAGTACAATAACTTGCTCGAGTTCGACTTCCAAATCTGGCATGGACATCGGTAATTATTCGGACTGTACGGTAGGATGTAAGACTTGACTATTACTCTTCATTTGCAAGTAGTTACTTTAGTGATGAATAAACTTATTAAACATTTATCCAAACTTATAAAGATATTTTGAATACAAAAACGATTTAATTAAATGCTTGTTCATAAATATTTTTAATGAATATCTCTCAATACAAAGATAAATTAGGCAAATGAATTCTTAATCCGAAATCTTAATGTGCAAATTTATTCTCTACGTAAAAGAAAATTTCTAAGCCGATCATAATACGACCTATTTTACGAGCTTTTATTACTGAGAAAATATGTCCGTGATCCGAATGCTTTGTGAATTCTGCTGTCGATTTCTGCCGTCCGAATCGGATAAATAAATAAAGTGATTCCTAATTTTGAACCATAGACTAGTGAAAAGATTGGCATATGAATTGACAACTTTTGATAAACGTAAGGAGTAAACTTTTAAAATCAAAAAGTCCCAGAAACCATGTCTATTGAACAACTAACATGCTTCTTTATTGTGGAAGAGCCTTATGTGAAAAATGCACATCCTTACCTTACCTTGAATGATGCTTTTGCTGTATTAAAATAAAAATTTTTTTATTAATATATTGCACTGTATGGCAAATAGTTTTCAAAATATTCAAGAATCATATAAACATTTTCAATTTTCGTTATTATATTAATAAAAAAATTAATACAAGTAAGATTATGTATTAAAATTGCAAATGTTTTTGATTTTAAAATAAGAGATTACCAACTAGAGAGAAAAATAATATTATCAAAAATAGCATGTTCATAAATGTATCAAGCATTGATCTTTTTTTCGACACATCTTCATAAAATTTTGCAAAATAAATAAACAAATAAAAAATATTTTAAAATATTTTTGTACAAAGTTTCTCAATTCTTTACAAAGCAAAATAAATCTTGCTAACTGATATTTTATGTGTCATGCGCGAACACCTTTACAAATTAAAGATCAAAAAAGTTTAGATCAAATACATTTTATTTGCCCTGAATAGTCTAATAGTGAAACGCACTATTTCGTATGGAGGAAATAAAGACTTCGATACCTAAACCAGCATCTGTGTTTTGTGTTGAGAGAATTAATCCCCATTAAAAATTTCTTTACGTCTAAAATCATTTCATTGTGGAGATGTGATTTGAAGAAGAGAATCCTTTTCCCTTCATTATGTCACAATAATCGAAGAAGTTTCAACAGAAATCAAGTGCCGACCTCTTCGGTTGATCATCCTGAAAATTACAAGTGAACAGGACTACACGGGAGTGTTTAGCGTCTCATTTGGTTAGCGGGAATAGTCATCACCATAACCTAATGTTATTTTTAATTGTTTTAATTCTCTATTTTGCTTATTTAAATCAATTATGATACATTCATTTTTAAAATTCATTGTCTAATGGTAGGGTAATGTTTTTTGAAGCGTAAAGATGCATGTTGAAGGCCGACTACTGTTAGAAAACGAGCAATGAAGGTATTTCTTTTGATTTATAATTGCACGCCTGGAGTGGGTGCTTGAGAGTTTTCTTTGTTTCCTCCCTCGCAACACGTGAATACGACCCACTATCTATGAAGTCCTGCCAGAAGGCAGCTTATGCACTGGACACAAAAATGCCTTACAACAGTCTCAGACTGTTAGGCTGTTCACGACATGGTGCCAAAAAGGGTTTACAATAACGATTTATTATATTATCCTGTAAAATAAAATTCGATAAGTTGGGTTCATATTCAAGGAATGTTTGAATATAAACCTAGCTTGCTGCTTCTTGAATTGTTTTAATTCTTTATGCATTAATTAAAACTCCAAAAAATTGTGGTTTTTTAAAGCTTTCTTAGTTAAAATGCAGGAATAGAGATTACAAATTATAATAGAGACTATATATATATATATATATATATATATATATATAT
>JAPDSC010011895.1:1145-13425 GCA_026290005.1 Latrodectus geometricus | reverse complement strand
TATATATATATATATATATACAATTATGAATTTGCTATATTTTTATAGATTTTTTTCATTTTTAACATCTTTAAGTTTATATTATTACCCACATTTTTGTTGCACTTAGAAATTACGTTATATATAGGAGGACATTTGAAAATTATTGCAATGTTTTTTACAATAGTTATAAAGGATTGCCTTCTAAACGGGCTTTTCATATTAATATTACATGTTGAAAGGAAAGTATTCTGGAAATTGTCCAACTATTCATCTTGACAGGTAATCATTCAGAGAAAGCAGAAAAACAACATTTGTTTCTTATTGCTCAATATTGTCAATATTATATATATCTCTCTTATTTCTAGATTGTCAAAAGTTTTTATGTTTGAAAATAAACTTTCCTAGTAATTACAACTTGAACGTTCTTAGCGACTATTTTTCTTATTTCTTGAAGATCTTACTTCTATCTTCTCTCATTTATTTTATGCTGATAAAGTGCTACGAATAAAAGTGCATTTTTAATCATTGCACTTATTCATTCTTTAAGTGAAAATAACTGCTTTTTAAAAAAAATATTAATTTGTTCTATTTAAGAAACTTAATTCATTCTTTTACGCAATCAATTTTGAAATGAAAGTCTTATTTTTTGATAAAATGACTTTGTTCCTTTCATAATTTTGACTCCATGACTTCATTTCATTTGACTTCAATGGGTATGGATACGTTTACTGCATACGGAAACTGCACACCGCCACTGGAATCGAATCATACGAGTGTTTTGCTGAACGTGAAAATATCTCGTATGTGATTCGCTGCGTGATGTTACAATAGTAAAAAAACTGCGCATGTAAACCAAAGAACATTTTTACCTATTTCTGGGAGAGAGTGGTCGTTTGATATTGAATTGATCTTGTTCAACAGCTTTGTAATTGTTATATTGTTCCATCTCTAGTTTATTAGTTTCTTATATAGGACTATTAATTTCAGAATTTTGCCTTTAGGGGCGCTGCATGGGATTTCCTCTTCCGATTTAATATTATTCAGACTGAATTTGCTCGATAAATCTACTATGATCATTGATATACATATTCCAAAATTATAAAAATGAGAGAGAGACAAATTTTTACATATTTGTAAATATTTTCGTATATTAAATTTATAATATGTAATTATGCATATATATATATACGTATGCATAATTACAATATTTTATATATATTATATTATACAATTGTATATATATTAGGTTGGGGAAAAAGTAATACCTTATTTTTTCGGTAGACGTCTGTAGTGATCGACATCTCGTGAGGTATCTATCAAACAATTTCAGATTTATGCTCGTTGGAAAGGTGACATTTGACACTAAAATATCCTCTTGCGGTTATTTGTTTGATTAATTCAGTTACGAGTACAAGGTTTTAGAAATGGAAGACATCAAACAGAAAATTCCATACATTTTCGTTTTTCTCGTGTAACGGTGAAAAAAATAGTCAGGTGGCTAAAATTGTGAAAGGTGTCTATCGTCCTATATATGACTGTAACAACCAGTTACGTACAATTTTTGTTTCGTCGATTCCGTTCGGGTATTTTTGATGTTAGAGATGCACCTCGCATGTGAATACAGTATCGTCGAAAATGTCTATAAAATATCAAAATGATCGAAGTTAACCGCATGTCAGCAGTCGTAATGCGCAAGACCTAAAAATCTACATGAAAGCTGTTTTAAACCTTTTTACATAGCGAATCCAAAAGAAGTTACATAAAGTTCACGTAAAAATAATGGATTTCTTTTTCCCCAACCTAATATATGCACATAGTTGTAATACTTTAATATATAAAAAATGAGTACTTAATTTAAAAACAGAATGAATATTATTAACGATAATAAAAATTTAAAGTCAAATATGAAAACTCATCTTCTCATCAAGGTCAAGATGGTGAAAGAGCATTTCAAGCTTATAAATGAATTAAATGTAATGAATTTATTTGGACATACGATATTAAATATATAAATGAATATTTAAATTTTAAAGAGAATTATGTAAAATACTTATGCATGAAAATATTTCTGCATACATGCATGTTGTGTATTCTATATATGGTTAAATAATTTTTAAATAGAATTTAAAATTTTCTTTAATAACTGTAAAAAAAGCTATTTACTTTGCTTAATTTCCTTTGTATTATTTATATTTATTTGCACACCTAAAATAAAAAATTGTATGTACACCAATAAAATAATCATGTATGTCTTTATTGTCAAATATTTCAGTTATTTATAAATGTAATTTATTTTTCAAAAGTGTAATGTAAGAAGTTACAGTAAGGATATCCCCAACGATAACGACCTTGATATTTTTATAAATTTAATAAATTTTGATGCCGTATCTCTGAAACCTTGCCTTTTTTTACATTTCAAGGTCTTAGATTTATTTAGAACATAACTATAATTACACCAAAAAATTTTCTTTTTGTGCACAATGTTTGAAAAGTGAAATTCGAATTCATTAAAAAGTTAAATGGGTGTCATGGAGTCTGAGATAATACCATGTTGTAACAAGAAATGGAGATAAAACACCAAGGACAATATGAGTTTAATAATATGCAAGAAGTAAGTGGCAACATATTGCTTTTAATAATTTTCCAAGATCTCTGGGATAAAAGGAGATAAGCAACTTGGTGTTTTGTGTAAAAATAAAATGAAATTTACAAAATTAAGGGTAGCATTAAATGTGAAATATTCAATGCCACAATATAACTATATTCATTATACTTAATGTTTCGTTTAATTTAATTAAATAAATTCCTGATTTAATTGAAATGACATGTTCTAAAATTAACCTAAAAGTAATATTCTGAGGCATTATTTGGTGTATTTTTATATCTAAGAAAATAACTTGGTTTGTCTTTTTTTGGACTTGTGTTTAAATGAGTTTTATTTGAAAGATGAAATGTTTGTTTTGGAATTATTGCTTGATATGGATTTAAATATGAGTACATTTGATATAGTTTTTCGATATATCTACTTGCGGAGCTATAGTTTTCTTTAATTATTCCCATTAATGGTATCTAAAATATTCTTGAATTTCGAGAGTGTAGATTACATTTTGCAATTTACAAATCAGTACATTTTGATGAAGAGATAAAATTAAACTAAGTTTGGTAAAAATTGAAATGTTAAATGTACTGCTTTTAAATACTGGCATAGTTTTTTCCCCATACAAATAATTACTTTCAAAAAAACAGCAGTGTAATTTTTATTTAAAATTTGAAACTATTTTACAACTTAGGTGGTTAAGATTTTTTATTCAGTAGATTTAGAAGTATTGTGTTAGAGAAAATAAATTATTAAAAATAGATTTATTTTGTACATAATCTTTAGTAATAAGATTTTTATGAAATCCCTTAGTGAATGATTTTCAGAGAGTATTTATATTTTTCTGAACTTAATTATTTTTTTTAATAAATCATCTTTTTAATATATCATAATCTTCCAACCATTTCTTTAGAATTGAGAGTTCCAACTCTGGATACTGTGTGAAAAACAAAGCATTGTAGTTATTGAAAAATTTCATTAAATGATTCTTCCATGACTTTATAAAGCATTTTCTCGAAATAATTAAGTTAAATTCTTAATAATTAAGTAATACTGTGATTTTTAATAGGCATTTTATTTCTGAAAAAAATACCAACTAAAGTTTTGTAGTAATATGATTTCATTCTTAAAAAATATAAAAAAGTAACACTTTATTAAGTTAAGAAGGAAAATAAATTAGCCTTTATTATCAGAATTAATTATTTTACTTTGTTTTAAGATTAATTCAATTCTATTTATTTAATTTAATCAGTATTAAATAATTAATTTGGTTATATATTTAAAATTTATTTTTTACATATTTTATTGAGACATTTCCAGAAATACGAGATTTTCCCTACACTCTATAAGTGGTGAATTATGCATTGTTCCTTATTAAACTTTCTTTTTTTGTGCTTCATTAATAAGAGTTAATTTTATCTCCTTTATTTCTCCTTCAGTTTCTTTTAGGTGTTTGAAACAGTTTATTTCTGAATGACTTATTTTCTTAAATTTTTAAGCAAATAATTTCAAAATGTTTTATTTTTTATCTCTTAATTTTTCTGATCATATGGGACAAATTTTAGAATTCCAAGCTTCCTTTTTATTTAATATTTCTTCGTCATTGTTTTACTTTCCCTTATATTGAATTTTTTAATTATTAATTTATTCATTTATTTTGAGCTCTTAGAGGGGATATTAACCTTTATTATTTTTTATGCTTAAATAATATTAGGATAATGCTTTCCTTTTTCACTTATTTATGTACTTTAAAAAACTTCATGAGCCACAGTGGCCTAGTTGATTAGGGCGTTGTTATTGTTACCGGAAGGTACTGAGTTCGAATCCCGGTTTATAGAAGATCCGTCGTGTTCACTAGTAGTCGTAGACTGGGGCACGTAAAATATATCGTGGTCACAATGTCCTCCACGTTCCCATTTCAAATTAATTCCTCTTGGGTATTACGAACCAGGTCTTGAGTCTTCTCTGGTTTCCTATCTCTACATTGAAAGACCAAATCGTATGAGCCAAGTCTTACTCCGACCATCGTAAGGGGTGCTCTGTTCAAAAACGGAAGACGCTCTTTCTGACTTCATTCCCCCAGTCCTTGACCCGTATATATATATATATATATATATATATATATATATATATATATACAGAGTGTCCCAAAAGGTCATGTCCAAACAGCACACACACATGGTTGTGTCAGATCATGAGAAAGCAGAATTACATAGGAAAGGAGGGTCGGAAACGCGACTGCGTGACATTGAAATTGCATCGTGACCGTCATGCAAATGATGTAAAAAATCATTATTTTACAACAAAACAGTACCAAATGGAAATGAAAAATGCTACAACTCATAGTAAGTGCTCAAATTTGCTTCCATCAGTTGCGATGTAATTGTCCGAACAGTTAATGGTCGTGTATACGTCAGTTCGGGAACCGTTGTCGATACATGCGTACCACGCTGCTCATCTATTGCCATCTACAGCGTCATACACGTAATGCATGTCTGTTAATTCTGCATTGCTGTACTGGTTCATCTTTTCTCTGTCACGTTAGAGATTCGAATGATCCGACTGTCCGCGCTTGCCTCTGCCAGCGCTTATAGCCCTCTAGCGGATTACGATCGCGTTTTCGATCCCTCTTTCCTATGTAATTCTGCTTCCTCATGACCTGATACAACCATGTGTGCCGTTTAAACATGACCTTTTGGGACACACTGTATATTTGTGTATATTTGACTGGTTAATTTTCTTTAATATCGTTTTATTTCATTGTTTATATTGTTTTATTTTATTGACGTGATATATATCTATTTAAAGAAAAATATATATTCTTTTCCCTACTTTATCCAAGTTTATAGCTAAAATTACTCGTTCATATTCATGAATGAAGACTATTTAAAATCACATCAAAAGAAGACTTGAAGTTTATTTTTGACGAGAGCTTTATCTTTAAAATATTTAATATCTTTAGACAAAAACGAATGTGCGAAGCCCCTACATCTTGTCCAAAATTTGTATGGGAAATGTACTAATGCTTTCAGATCATATTTCATTTTATAACAACGATGCTTATCACTGTCTGGTGATTGAATATGTTAATGAATCTCGACCATTCAATTCCTAGAAAAAAAGGGGATAAGAATATATGATGCAATAAAACTACACCATTACCTTTTGTTGCTTACAGCGGAATCCACAAGGTTGGAAGCCAATTATCTGATTCAAAATTTGGAAATCGTTAACATTTATTAAAGCGTCCAGATAAAAATAGTGCTTCATCTTTTCTGATATATTACAATACTATTCTGAGTCAACCTCAAAATGCGCTGAAAAATGAAGTGAGAATCAGTATCGAGTCTTATAATCATGTGAAAGCAACCCTTAGGCAATATGAAATTTATATGATTAATAACAAAGTATGCACGACATGAACTTCTGAACAGTTTAATGGGGCGTAGTCAATTCTTCAGCAATACAACGGTCTCCGGCACTAATACATATACTGGAAACTTAGTCATCTTCCAATAAAGAATAAATTTTTTTAATGGTTTTCCAAAACTGGTTTTCTTTCTTTTCCAGAACAAACATTTAAGTAACAAGATTCTTTATATTTGGCTCCAAATTATTCTTGATGGGCAATGGATTTTTCTTAACCACTTCAAAAGATGAAATTTACTTAAAGTAACTTTTTTAAATTTCCATTTTGATAAAAATTTAACTGATAAAGCTCGATGGTGAAAATAAAAGCACATTCTGAAAAGTAATCTCTTGCATATTGGAAACAAACTTTTGAAAGTTTCTGTTTTATAACAGCTACTTCGGAATGTCTACGAAAACTTACAATCTTGCTTCTTTTTTGCTGTTGCTCAAAAATTTAATTATAAATTTCGAAAAGGAACTCAAATTCTTGCATTGAAAGGTATTTCACAACTTAAATGTTTTGTTTTTCTCGTGTCAACAGTCAAAGTAATTTATTTTAAGTTTACAATTGAGAGATGTGGTCTAGAGTGTGATTGAAAACAATTGTGTTGTATAAGATGTAACTATAAAAAGTGGCTTATGTGGTTTAATTAAAATTTCAAATTAGCTTTAGAGATTATGCAATTTAATGAGTAAGACATATCTTGTTAGAGTGACTCATAGATAAAAAAATGAAGAAATCTAAATAAAGAACAGACAAATGTGTTTTTAATTAAAAATACCGTCACATTTCCAGTTGTGGTGAAATTCGGAGATATTTTCTTTATTTGCTCAAATTTTCAATCTTTGATTATGTTTGGTACTAGGGGCGCCCTATATTTCGATGTTCTATGTTCCGCTAATATCGATATATTTCCGTGGCCTTATATAAGTTTAAATATAAATTTCGACTACTCTTTATTGCAGTTAATTCCATTTATCTAGGTATTTGATGTCATTTCTTATAGAAGAGGGTAGTAGTTTGGGGACAAATCATATTTTTTGTTACGTCAGAATAGTAGTGGAGTCAGAACCCGATCCAGTCGAAGGCTAAGAAGAAGCATGCATGTTAAACTTTCTCTCGGGATCCATGTCTATAACTTGTTTCTCATGGTGTAGAGAAAACGATGTTTAATCAGATGTCGTCCTCATCATTATCCGTAGTTCAGAGTTACGAAATGTTTTAATGATATTAAACGATTTTATTCAACAGAAAAGTCAAAGGCATATTTTATTAATCAAATCTAACTCTTTCTAAGGATAATGATGATCATATAAAAATTCACCTTTATATATATATATATATATATATATATCATTTCATTCCAATCATTGTTATAAGCTAATAACTGATGAAATAAGTAAATAATAAATAAATAATTAAGGAAAACAATAGTTTTTATTAATACAGAATGATTTCTTAAGGAAAAGCACAATGATTACCTCCACTATTTAGCACTAAGACCACCAAGATAACATGTAAGACACGTGATCCGATAGGAACTGTATATAGCTTCTCACAGATAATATGAAGCATTATTCCAGTAGTTACATGTGTGTCAAACATGGAAAATACTACTGATCTAAGCATCTATGATACACAACAGATTGGGGGTTCCAAAATTCAGAATGGGTATCTCCGAAATTGCACAGATCGTTAGTTATTTTCGATTTTCATTCTATGCACTTATTCTGATGTGGATATTGTCAGTTGGACGAAATATGGTGAGATAAATACAAATTGTCCTGTGTTGGACGTTTATTTGTCATTAACAATACAGTTTGTTGGAGGCTACCTTTTTTTGCCCAATGAAATATGAGGTAGAGTGTCCTAGAACAAAATTGAAAAGTGTACTTATAAACAGTTTGAAATATTTTCATTGCATTTGGACTTCAACTGAACCACTATCTTCCACCTATTTTACCAATGGGCATAGTATCTGATATCTTTTGTCGTTAATGATGGGTTTTAGTCTTGTTACATCGCTTCTGACTTACATCTGAGCATTCGCAGTGTTTTTATGTTTTGGGACACTTTTTTATAAATACTGAGCTGAATGAATGTGTCGCAAGGGCGAACACCAAAGGACTCATGCCGTAGCATGTGCTTGGCGTAATTTAACTTTTTAATAAGAATAACAAGTACTAAGTTGGTGTAAAAATTATCGTGAAATTATTTTAGTGATTCTTTATTGCTAAAAATATGAGTGATTTGTAAATAAAGGTAACGAAATAAGTAAATATAATAATTCAAGTCAGCACACACAAACTTAACAACTATATATTTATTTTCTTTTAGATATTCCTTTCTCTCGCTACCGTTTGTCTGGCTTATGATCTTCATCTGAAGATTGCTGAAAAGCTAGCTGTCCCACATTACAGTCGCCATGGTTACGAATACCCCCATATAAACTTAGGGGCTATTATGGCTCAAGCAAACAGACGACCTACTTTCAACCAGGCAGCTCCTCTCAGCCAGCCAGCTCCAGTGAGTGCACCAGAAAGGGACAGCAGGCCCTCGTCATTCGAACAGCCAAGTAGCATCAGCGGGCCTTCATCTTTTGAAGAACCAAGCAGTTTCAGTAGACCGAGCACCTTCAGGCAACCTTCATCATTCAGTGGACCCAGCTCGTCCCAGGGTGTCCGACAGACTCGATTCTTCAATATGTACGCTCCCAATCTTGCTGAAAATTTAGGATCCCAATTTGGAAGAAGACAGAGCTAAGAAGTAAGTGATTACAGATACGAATTCTATTGCCTAATTCAATGAAAAATTTGCCTCATGTGCTTCTCTTTTTAAAACCAAAACATTCTACAAAATTTCAAGGGGAAAGTTCTACGTGATGCTCATTCACCGAAGATTTGACACTGAAATTTCATCCCCTTCCCCAAATTTACTTTAATCAGTGGAATAAACAGCAAGAGGTCACTATAAGACTTTCGAATGTTCACTGTTTTTTTAAATTGATAGTCATCAATGTTAATGAGGATTTCAGAAATATGAAGAATCTCCTTCCTTCTGTAAATAGCAAAAAATTTAGACTATCATCTTGTATGAGATATTTTTAATGGTTCGGAATCCACTTTAAACTAAAATTCCTTATGGTAAAGGTCCTTACTAGCTGTTCATTTAATAAATGATTGAACAAATGGATGTCTCGAAATATAACCTTTATTGTTAATTATTTCTTGATTTCTCGCTTCTTTTCTTCATTACGTAAAAGACATGGAACAGAGTATCCCAAAATACCCATATGTTGTCGTACTTTCAAGTCCTGGCGATTATCTCTAAGTTGCGGGGGAGTGACGCAGGGTGGAATTGATGAAGTATGTAAGGAGTTTTCTCCTTATAGGTTCACCCTAGCTATAGTTCATGCCATAGTTCTCAACTAAAACTAGTAGATGATATTAAAGCGAAGTTAATCCTCTGCTTTTGGGCATTATGTCTCCAAACGTTCAGAAGCCATAAAATTCCTTTTTTTTCGTGAACCAGATATCTTATGTAAGATACCCATCGTTCAGATAAATCGGGATTGTTGTGCCAGGGATTAGGAAGAAGGCCCTTTCTAAAAATAATAAATGGTGGTCTGCAATTATAAACACACAGTCGTGTACAGTATACAGCTTTATCAAGACTCATATCAGTAGGCATCTAAAATATCTCAGAAATGACCTAAGAAACTAGATCTATACCCATGTATAGGAAATGCAACACATATTTTAAACCTGAGCATGTTCTTTTCAGCTAAGATCTTAAAAATAGGACTTGATTCGAATCATTCATCTTATTTCTGACTTTTTATCAGTTCATGGTCTCAGGGATCTGGTTTATAGGCTACTAGCAAACCAGATAGGATAAAAAAACAATAGCATACCAACACATATTATAATATTTGAAACCGGTGTTTCATTGATTTTCAGTATTATAAAAGTTATCTTCAATAACTAGTGAGTCAAATTTCAGTATTTAGTAAAAAGTGTAAATTAATTTGTTTTTAAAATATAGATTGAACTATTAATTATTTAAAACTTTTTGCAACAAACTACTTTCAAAACACGTAATTTATGTGAGAAAAAAGAAAGCATATTGTTTTAGCTCATAAAAAATGTATACTTAAATAGAGTATATAGAACAATTAAATAGAGTATATCAAACAAATATAATATATTTATAAAAAGTGGTTGCTTACTGAGAAAAAAATGTTAAATGTTACTTTTTCTTATTTCAGGTATCGTCACAAAATTTGAATGTTTCTTCTGAATTCCCGCTTAAATGAGTGAAGATTGAAATACTGTTATATTGTTACGAAGCAAATAAATTGAAGTTATTTATATTTAAAAAAAGAAGAAGACTAACACTAATAATAGGGGTTAATAAATTAGTTCTGTACAAAAAAGAATGGAAAAAATGTATGCAGTAATCATTGGGAGTTAATAATCTTGATTGGTGAGAATCTTTAAATTTGGAAAATATGCGAGCATTTTGTTATGATTCTTTGAATAATTAAATATCTGAAATATTTTGATAATTCAAAAATATAGCTCATTTTTTTTAAAGAAATGAAGGAAGAAAGCTCTGATATTCAGAGTTATTGAAAATACTTTGAAATGCTGAGATAAAATTAGATTTTTATTATTTATATTTACTTGTTTCTTACTTTGAAATGTTTGTGTATACGTTATTTAAATAAACTTGTTTTTGATAAATAGTTGTGTAGTTTTTTTCCAAAAAGAATTTTCTTTTGTTATCTAATGACTAATGAGTAATAATATGATAGAATCAATATTTGTCTCTTTATCAGCGAGTTAAATAATCTTACAAATATTTTATTCGGATTATTTTTTAATGAAATACAAATACATGAAATTATTGGTAAAACTATATTTTTGGGTGCCCCCTTGGCAAACATGGTGATTTTTGTTTGGCTATTGATTTTATTGGTGATTTTTTTTTTTTTTTTTGCACAGAACAATCAATTGCTCTGTTGCAATCACAAAACAAGTTGGTTTTGCCCAGCTTGGCGACCAATCGCGATCACAATCTGGTAAGAATCAAAGGGGCACCCTAAAGTATAGTCTAACCAAATTATTATAATCAGAAAAATTCTAAATTTAATTTCATCTGTAATTTTTGGCATGTATGCTTATTTATAATAAGCATCTTAATTTAATTAGTAACGTTACGAATGCAATAAACAATAATTTATTTATACTTATATGCTCTTTTTATATACTATATTATTAATTTATTGAGGGATTTAATGCACTAGTTGTAAGTTTCAAATTGGATTCTTAAGACTAATTAAATTTATATTTTTTTCTTTCATAGAAAAACATACTTTCATAATTTTCTAGCATATTTCATTTTAAATTGGAAACACACAATAACTATAATCAGCTGTTCATAAAGTAAAAACAACTATGTTAAAGAATTCTGGTGGTATTTTAGCTTGATAAAAGGGTTGATAAATTATAAATCAAAACAATTGTGGTGAAAAATATTTCATCGTGAAAAAATTTAGAGGTATTGGATATATTTTATGAAAGTTATATATATCAAAATAATTGCTTAAAAGAAAGAGTAAAAAATAGTTTGTATGCGATCTTTCAGTATATGTATCCAATGTATAGTCAAAAATTATTTACTATTTATTTTGTGATTTATATAAATTATTAGTTTACTTTAATTATTTTTAATGAGGCCTGTAAAATTCAATTTGTAATTTAATATTTTAATTATATATCAATAAAAATATAAACCAAAAAAGTTTCACTGACATTAAAGATTGCTATTAGTGTATATGGCACGTGCATAGCATCATGATATTAAAATGTGGTTTAAGAGTTTAGTTCGGCGACATATTTGCGCTGTATTTCAAACATTATTTTTCATATTGACTACACGTGTAAGACCTTGCCCCAGTTGTCATTTGACGAATTCTGTTCTTTGGAATAGATTCGGAGGTGATATTTACTGGTACTAAAATAAAATAATTTACATATGTTTTCATCGAGTTTTTAGACTATTAATTAATTGACAAGTTTAGATAACCTTGCGTATAACTGAAAAAAAAAATTCTTCACAAAAATTTGCAAAATGCTAGCTTTTAACAACAAAAGAAAAAGAAGTGGAAAATTTTTTCCAAAATTGAAATTATCAGCGTTTTTTTTTTTTTTTTTCCCTTCCTATTTAAAATTATTGACTTCATATTAGAAAATTTCTTTCTTCTGATTTTCATTCAAACAAAGAAC
>JAPDSC010011894.1:213507-249849 GCA_026290005.1 Latrodectus geometricus | reverse complement strand
ATCACAATATTTTCTTAATGTAATAAACTTGTAAGCAATTGGTTGTTTAACTTCATTTGATTAAAATGAAGCTTAAATTTAAACGTGCGTTTTTTAAAATCATATTTAAAATATATTATTTAAACATGTAATTACCTGCGAGAATCAACATCATTCAAAAAGCAACAAAATAAGCTAATTTAAAGGATTTATTTTCATAATTATACATATTTTGTAAGTCAACTATATTCACTGAATAGTATTAAATACAAATATTAATTAACATGTAAATCAAACTGAATCTTATATCATAATTAAATATGATGCATCAGTAGAAAGACGTTGAGGTTTTCTTTGTTGAGAGAGACTCAATGTTGCCAATGTCTTTTGCAACCATCACAAAACTCCGTAAGGGAAACATTTTTTAAACAACACGACTCTTCTTGTGATTACAGCATTGTTAGTGCTTTTCTAGGATGGAATTTCTAAAGTAGCGATATTTATAAATCATAGATTTGAAGGCCCATCCATGTGCAAGTGTTCTAATTAAAGACACGTGAACATATTTTGTACTTCAAAGGGCAACATTTCTTTAATTATACATTTTGCTTGTGTAATAGTTCAAGTGCAAAATAGGCTGCTAAGTTTCATCCTAGTTTTCAGTCTTTTTTTTTAAAAGAAAACATATTTAAAATAAATTCTAAATGCTTTCCAAAAAATAAACTCCTTCACTACTTATAAATTAGAGAATATTAATAGGCGTGCATCTATATAGTGTAATAAATGCTGCCTAGTATATTTTTGCCATTTAATAAAGATCTCACTTGGAAAATTATATATCATTGTTTTGCATAGATATTTTGATTTTTCTTATATTACCACCATATCATTTAACTGCAGCAAAACTCAAAAATTAATATATTAACAAATTCATTTAATTGAAGATAAGAAATATTAAAATGCGTCTGGCTAAATTTTGAGAGAAATATTGAAAATTTAGTTATAATTAAAAAATTATTAAAAAGTACATTGAAAATAATGTAAAAATAATTACAATGAGAAGGAATAACAAAATTTTGTATTCGTAGATAACTTGAATTTTCTTAACAAAAGTTTAAACATTTATGCATATTATTTCAAGCAAATGTATTCAGAAAAGAGAAACCTTCGGAAAATAAAAATGAAAACATGTTTGAGTATATTTATCAAAGAAATACAATGATTTTAATTTTCAAATGAAAGAAAATCTTGCAAAAATTTTATTATACAAATTAAAAGTTAAATTTCAATCAGTTTCCTATGTATTCTGAGCACAAGTTATAAAATCTAAGACATTTTATCAATTTTGTTTCTTTCTTTTAGAGATGCGATAAAATTTTGGTCTTATAAAAAATGCAATTTTAAAAATTATCATTTTTAATTTACAAGATGAAAATATCCAATTTAAACAAAAAAAACAATATTTGTTTATTATCAACTATTCTACAGTATTCGCCACAAAGAAATATAATCTATATAATATATAAATAATATAATATATGAAAAAAAAAGAAATATAATCTATAGATAATAAGCGATACGACTCAATGTTTTCTCATAAAAGTATTTTACTTCAAACATTGATTCCAGTCTAGATATTAGATAAACAGCATTTTGTGGTTTTTCTTACACTTGTTTTGTTTATTTTCCATGGTGTTAATGACTAGCCGATAGAGATAACTACTTACACTTACGGCTATTTACAGCATTATAACTATTTACAGCAATTACAAAACAAAATCTCATAGATAATTCCTATTCAGTAAAAGAATTTTTTCTACTTTATCGTATTAAATTTTGAAATCACTAATGATTTATGAAACATTGCTTGTTATAACGAAATTTAATAAAATAGATATTTCTTTGTCGTGTTTAGAAATTATAGATATTTCTTTGTCGTGTTCTAAGCAAATATATGAATATATATTTTACATACATGTATGTGTATATATACCCATACATACTTATTAAAGATATAAACCCGTGTGCATACAAAATTAAATAGTGTACATATTTTTTTTTGTAAATATCTTATATTTTGGTTTAATTCTTGTTTTAATGTAGTATTATTGTTAAATTTGACTAAACAACATTTATTGTTTCGAAAATAATGCTTTTCAGAGTTTAAAAATAAACCAGTAAAATTTAGGGCAATTTGATAACTTTGCGACATTTTTTTCTTCAAATTATAAGTCAACATTCTCGAAGTTTTTTGTATATAGGACCAGAAGCAGCATAGGTTTACCTTAAGAATGCTCTAGGAACCTTCAGGGAGGAGATTTCTAAGAATTTCTTAAAGTTATTAGTAACGACCTCAATCAAGTGGTAAGTTAGTTGAGAGTCAACTGAAAGTTAGTAGATCAGTTATACGCCCGAGTCTCCAGCTCTGAAAATTACTGCGTTAGAGAAACTGTGTAGACCTTTACTAGCTTGAGTAATTGCTTTAATATGAAATAATTACAGTTGGAGGATCTGCGAATAAAGTTTTCATTTGTGTGCGTATTTTGAATAAAAAAAAATTTTTTTTTCTTAATCTCATCACATTCTCGGTACCAAGAAGAGAAATTCGAAGCAATATTCTAGCTTTCATTAACGTTTCTTACTTCACTAAAACATCATTGGCAAAAAATATAACTCTAACAATCTTAACAAATTATAAACAGTTTCTTTAGTAAAATATTTTGATTTTTACATTAAAAATCTGAATGTGGCCTTGAAATTTATGTACAGTTTGTTGAAAATTTATGTAATTAAACATTTCATACATTTTTTGCAGTATATTACTTCAAATATTCTTTCTATATATTTATAGCTAATTTTGCAAATATTATAAAATCTCTTGTTTATGTAAGAATTTAAATTTCAAAATGTTTAATTTCCAGTCACATTTATAACTTGTAATGTAATCTAACTGAATTTTGTTGGTAGTACAAATTTTTATCTCATTTTATATGGTGGCAATCATTTATTTATATTTATTTATTTCTATTATTTTATTGATGGCTTTTGGAGATTTTATTTACCTCCTGCAATTATTTTTATTGATTCATTCAGTATTTTCTATTGTGAAGTACTTTTGGTGTGTATAATGAAAAAATATTAAATTTTTCGAGAATTAGGACTTATGTCCTTTGAACAATTGGATTTTAATTCAGCTAGCAGTGTATAAGTTTAGCAGAAAGAAATCCTATTTCATGCCAACAGTATTGATCTCTATCTCCTCCACTTAAAGCTAATATTTAGCTATTTTTCTTCTATCTGTTCTTGCGCTATTTGTGTTATTACATTGCTCAAAACAATTAAAGGATATTGCAAGTTTTTTATAAATAAAGATAAAAGCAAATTTCTTTTGCCAAAAATGGAAGAAGAGAATCACAAATGCAATTTTTTCTGATTTTCAAACTGTGGAGTACGCTAATTTTGTGTCCGATTTCAAAAATGTCACTTCGACATTTTTGAATGAAATTTGACTTCCAACTGGATAAAAGATAATGAAGGGATAAAAGATAATGAATAATAAAAGATAATGAATGAATAATAAAAGATAATGAAAAGATAAAAGATAATGAGTGTTGGTGTATGGTGTCATCTCCATTGACGGGCGCATGGATCTCTATATATGACTGGTCACCGATATAGGAATGAAATCCTCAGACCTCTTGTAGTCCCTTACGCTGCAGCAATCGGAGATGACTTCATTTTAATGGACGATATCTGCAGGTAACATCGTGCTAACCTAGTGGAGGATTTCCTTTTCTATGAAGGAGTCGTACGAATGGAATGGCCAGCGTGTTCTCCTAACATGAATCCTATAGAACTTGTTTGGGGCGCTCTGGGAAGACGAGTTGCTGGCCACCAACCGTAATGATTTTATGCGTTTATGTAATGATTTTATGTAAATGTTGATTTTAAATAGTAAATATTATTAGTTAGTAAAAGTGATTTTGTTTTTTGGAGATATCTGCTCAAAGTTTTGATAATTTGTTGTTTTAAGCGTTCATGATAATTCATTGCTCTTAATAATGTATCGTCTCCAAGCCGTATGGAACTAACATTAAAAACACAATAGAGTATAAAGCAACATAAATTAGCAGTCCTTGAACCTTTTAATTTCTAATGAGCGTCTGCTAGTAGGACATACATCTTTCAGCACTACAAGGAGCGGAATTGATTGCAACTTATACAATTGGATGCCTAGTGGGTTTGCCAACGTTGCCCCGAAATATAGGCCTCTTAAAGAGGAAAGGCCTCTTAATTTGGCCTAAAACTTCAAGAGATAATATTTCACTGAGATAATTTTGTGACCTCGACAAATTTAACGTACCCTAGCGGCCATTACGCAAACAAGATGGATTTTCGGTTGGATTGGGCATCAAACTAATTACGTTGCATTAACGTGGACAAAAGATCCAACAAACAATGACACCGTTCAACTAGTTTACGGTGTAAAAAGCGGTATAAAATTTTATTAAGAAATTTTATCATTTTTCCTGTTATCGAAATTACAGTAAAAACGTCCTATCTTATATGTAAAAGCAAACTATTATTTTATGATTGTAAACTATATACATTAGTTTGGGGAAAAAGAAATCCATTATTTTTTCGGTAGATGTCTGTAGTGATTGATATCTCGTGAGGGATCTTTCAAGCAATTTCAGATTTATGCTCGTTGAAAAGGTGACATTTCAAATTTTTTCTGATTTCAAATTTTGAAAATCAAAAATTTTGAATTTTGAAATTTGATTGAAAATCAAATTTCAATTGACACTAAAATATTCTCTTACGGTTTTTGTTTGATTAATTCAGTTATGAGTACAAGGTTTTTAAAATGGAAGACAACCAACAGAAAATTCTATACATTTTAGTTTTTCTTTTAAAATGGAAAAATGATAGCCAGGGGGCTAAAATTGTGAAAGGTGTTTATCATTCTATATAAGACTGAAACAACCAGTTAGATACAACTTTGTTTTCACCGATTTCGTTTGGGTATTTTGAAGATGTACCTCGCATGTGGATACAGCATCATCGAAAATATCTATAAAATATCAATTTTTTTTTTTTTTTTTTAGGTTAACAGCATGTCAGCAGAGGTAGATTCACGCAAGACCTAAAAATATACCTGAAAACTGCTTTAAAATTTTTTACAAAGTCAATCCGAAATAAGTACATAAAGTTCACGTAAAAATAATGGATTTCTTTTTCTCCAAATTATATATATATATATATATATATATTCTAAGTCAATGTTGCCAAATCAGGAGAGTAATCTCACAGAATACAATAAAGTGAACATGAGTGTCCGTCTCAAATTAGCAAGGCTCTGGATTCAATTCTCTAAAACGCCGGCTAAAGAGCGTCTTGTTCAATAATGGCTACTAGGGCATGTAAAATATGTCGCGATTGAATGACCTCCATGTTCCTATTACAAATTAATACCTCTGAAGCTGATAAAAGCCAGGCCTTGGATCTTCTCTGGCGTTCTATCTCTAAATTCAAGCATACAAATGGTGCTGCCATCTATGAACCAAGTCGTACTTCCCCTCCCGTTAGAGGGTGCATAAAAATGGAAGGCTTTCTTTCTGACTTCATGCGCCAAGTCTGACATGGACAGGCTTGGCTTTACCAAATGTCATAAGAGACAACTATTTAAGACTTTATTTACATTTTAAATGTCTAACAAATTTATGTTTACAAAACCATACATTTCTATTAATTCATTCGAAAATGTTTGTAAGCATCCATGTTAATATTTTAAATTTTTATGCGACGTTTTGCTTTTCCGTAAATATTTCCATATGCAATAAAAATTATTTGAAACAAAATGAATATTTTAAATAATATGGATTCAATGTGTCAGATATAAAAACAAAAATACATCTCAATATAACTGATATTCAATCTTCAGTGCAAATTGTATGCTATTTAACATCTTTATAAATCGATTATGATCAGACTATTTTAAAAATTACCTTATATGTATTATCCATAGATACATACTTTATAATATATATGCTACTTAAAAATACTCCAGAAAATCAAATTCTTCAAAAATGTACAAAATTATAAAGATGAATTCTGCGAATGGATCTTCCAATTAAACTTTTCAAAAATGTAGAATTGATAACCCAATTAACTGGAAATATGAAACTTTGGCTTATGACCAATTGCGACAAAATGTTATTAACATAAAATCCTAACTGTTGGCAATAATCCAATTAGGGGAAAAATGCAATTTGAAATTTACAAAAAAACATTAAGTTAGGTGATACTGTTTTTTAGAAATTTCTCTTTTGTTAATCTCTTTTAAAGAAAATCATGTAAAAAAATATACAGGGCTGTTTAAAAATTTCTCCATGAAATGAATTTATGTTTCTATAAATTTTCGAGAGTAAAAATAATGTCACTCCTACTATAGATTGTTAAAATATAATCCCACTAATTTTAATTTTATAATGAGTTAATTTATTTATGAATTTATTGCATAAATATTACATGTTGATTTGAAGACTTCAGTTGGGATACTTTTTGCAATCTTTAGTTTAATAATGAATAATATGTTTCAGTGAATAGTTCATTTTTATGTGAAAATTTTCCTTATCAGGAAATTATAGCAATAAACATAACACATAATATTTCCAAAATTATGTAACATTTTTTTCATGCTTCTTTAATTTTACAATATTATATTCGTGAATTATTTGTGTATATTTATTAATAAATAATATTAAAATAAAGGTTATTTTACATAATTGTGGCAGAAACTCTATAAAACATTAAATATAAATAGTAAAATTAATAATGGGATATGTATTATATAAATATTTTTATATTTAAATTTTTTATTAATATTGCAAAAAACCTTTTATTTTTATTTCCTCTGCTTTATAGACTTACTATAACTTCTTATTTATTTAGGTAAATAAATGCAAATTATTTTGCAAGAATATTTTATATATTTATTATATTTAACAGCAAAGTATTTTTCGTAAAATTTGATACAGAAGAGACAATCTTAGTAAATACTTTATTTTTAATTTACCTCAAAAGCAATATCCAAAGTGCATTAAATAAATCTTAAAATGTTATATTTATATCCCGAAATTCAGGCATTAGCGGACAAATGTTTGCTTTCCCAGTTTAAATATCAAGCATTCCATTTTCTACTCATAAGTAATTCCCCCAAGATTGGAAGAGAAAATTCTTTACATAATCTACAAAAGCATCCGACTATATTCCCTTAATTTCCATGCTTGAATATGTCAGAGCTAACATTTTTCAAATAGCCATTTTTCCACTTTTAATATTTCTTTGTTTTGAAAATCTGATTTTCGAAAAGCAATGTCAGCAACAATGAAAATTTTACCATTCATTAAAAATTTCGAAAAGGAAATAAAATACCATTATAAAAAAACTTCGAAAAAATTTACAATATTTTAAAAAATTCAATTCTCATTTTGAAATTAGATACTAAATTATCTTATGCTTTCCTACATACTAAGACTCATTTTTAAAATTTATTTTCTCTGAATAACAAGCATGTGTAGTACTATATTCTTATAAAAACGATACATATCAGGTGTGCATAACATTGTTGGTAAAAAAGCCACTCATGAAAATGGAAATAACAAGGCTAATCTACATAATAAAACATCAATTCTGCAAAACAAAAGATTATATGTTTAAAAAAACCTATGAAAATCCTGCAAAATGCTAGGGCATTTGAAACATGAGTTAAGGTAAAGAATATCACACAAGCGATATCTAAAAACCCAAAATTTGCTGAGTGCTGGTGAGATTTACAAAGAAAAATATTAGTTTAACGAAATATTTTTTAAATATTTCAATACTATAATAAACTACAAATACCATATAGTTAATATTTTTAAATCAGTGCTATAAGATCTACAAAGTATTGGATCTAACATCTCTTAAAGCTAATACTAAGATGACAGATAATTATCTTATATGCAAAACAAGAAAATATATTATGAAAATTGAAAAAATACATATAAGTGAACAGGTAAAATCAATTTATATGTATTGAAAGCATTTTAAATGAAGGAAATATGTCAATATTTCTCTTCCAACAAATACTTAATAAATTATTCTTTATAAAGATGCATGACACATGAATATAAAAAAAATAATTTTCCTGTTTGCTTATTTGTTAGAAAATTAAGATACTTCATTGAATTTATTTACATATTATTTATGTTTATAAACTAAAAATGCATTTTTATTCCGTTTATGACATTTTGAAATAGTAAATTTCTATAAAACGTATTAGAAATATAATTAGATATTTTCTTAAAATAAACTTCAGTGTATTTATATACTGAAGTAACAATAATACTAATAATACAAATAGCTGCCTAAAAGGAAATACATAGTCATTTAATTCATACAAATTCCTAATTCAAAACTAGTTTATTAATGTTCTATTACCAATCACTCCTCTGTTAAAACAAAAATAAATGAATACAAATACTATTCTTATTCTCCTTTGTTGTACTACAATCATGTAACCATTACAAAACAAATGTCATTTAGAGTTTCTTCATAGTATCTTATTACTATACTATTATTACTATACTTTACTATTAACTAGTACTTATAAATAGTGAGAGATAATTACCAAAATAATCGCACTTTTTGAATACATTTTGTAGTAATATTCAAATAATGTGCACAGAAATCCCATTTCAGACTTTGGAATTATTCAAAGAATTAGTGATGACTCATCAAAAATATGTTGATGCTGAAATTCCACATTGTAAGCATACATAGTCATATTTTTAACAGATAGTACCAGGAAACTAAACATCCTATCTTCGGAAGTTACGATTTGTTGAATCAAAAACAAACTTTCTAAACTAAAGAATTTCATTTTTTTCTGAAGTACTGTGGTTTTCTGTTCAATAATTAATAGACTTCAATTTCGTTAAGAATGAAAGTATGAAATTCCACCACAGGCTTTCGTCACTTCAGGTCAATTAAACTTCTTGGGAACAAATCATTGAGAATTTCGTATTAGACTGATCACCAAACCGAAACAGATTTTTCGCATCAATGGGCCCAATGTAAACAGATATGGGCAATGTATCATTTGAACCGCCAATAGCTGTTGGAACCGCATATGTAGCATTTGAACCGCATATGGGAACCGTGCAAACTGTTGTACCATTGAGTTAAAATTAAGGAAAATTGAAATGTTTGTGTGTGAGAGAGAGAGAAAGTCTTCTTTAAGGACTATTAAGTAAACAGACAGGAACAAACCATTCATACCTATTTTGCAACTCTTTACCTAACAGAATGTCAACTTGGAACATTTATATCAATCAAATTCAATGTAGTGATTAGTGAATACAACTTTGGCTTGGAGAGTGGAATGCCACTCGCTTAGGACACCGCTCTTAATTTCGAATGATGGGGAGTTGGAATCCCAGTAAACATGAGATTCATCGTGTTTATAAAGGACAACTGGTGATGTAAGATAAGTAATAGTCGCATGGGTCTGAAAGCGAAATGATACCTTTGCAGTGGCAGGTCGTATTTTGGGTTCTCCTGCTTCATCCCTGCATTTAAATTAGGAAGACTCCAAGCCAGCAACTTCCACCTGATTGGAGGAGACCGGCTCTGGGCGTGGCACAGAGAATATGCCGTCGCACACACAAAATCAAAAGCACATCTTTTAATACATTGTATAAATCTATATTAAATAACTTTCCCCATGAGTTCAAATTTTAAAACATAGAACTGATAAAAAGTACTCTACTCTGAAACATTTTCCTTTGCTTGCAATATAAATTTGAATTTGACTAACATATTTTATATAAATTACTAAGTAAGATTACTAAACACAAACAATTTTCAGTTGAAATATAATCAATAATTCTAATTTACTGAATAATGCAAACATTTTTAAACTAACTTGTTTTCCAAATTAAAAAAAGCTTTTTTACAAGAATTTAATCAAAAAATTTAATTATAATTCCAAAATAAAATATAAATATGCTCAAAATAATCAGAAAAATATAAAAAAACGTGTATCAGCAAATGAATAATCTTCTCTTTTAATATGTAGAGAATATATTTTACAGGAAATTAAAATTTGACTTAAGTGTAGAAATTTATGTTAAATTAAATTAAATAGAAATAAATATGACCTTATCTGAGAACGATCAAGTAAGAGTAAATTTTTTTTACTGCTATTTTTAATTTCATGTAAGTTGAGGGTAACGTAAAATAGCATTGCTACATTTGCAAAAATACTTGGAGCCATATTTTCCTCTTTCATTTCCCAACAGTTGAAGATTCTGTGGTTTCCTATTTTAGTTTTAATGTATAAAAAACTGAATTTGATATATATATATATATTCTGTGGTTTCGATACAGGATAAATTAAAGTACATAGATCTCAGAACAAAAATCTTGAGTTACAAATAATATAAAATATAATTTGCAACAATTTGAGGGCACATTTTTATTAATTTACATTTAAAAATTATGTTTTTCTTAAGAAGAGGAATTAGATTTTTTAAAACAGAGTAGTATTATTTACGTTTCATTGAATTATCCTACGTTGAAAAGTTAATAATCATGTATAAAATAATTTTATTTGTGATCTAGTACTCAGAACTTTCTAATTTTCAAAACAGTTTTTCGTTTTATTGTGTATGAAATAGAAATTAGGTTACAAAAATTTTAATGTATGTCTCCTCTTTTGAAGAATGAAACAAGAAAATCCATTTTCAAATGAGGAGTGTATATATTTTATATGGATTCAAACAGTATATACTTGACTTATTTTAATATTTTTTTTAAATTTGTATGTTTTTCTAGAACGTATTCATTTATATCCACAAATGCGAGACCGTTAATTAACTTATAATTTCCTAAAGAAGTGACTACATAGCATCTACCACAAGCGAAACCACCTTTTAAATGAGATTTTCCCATACTTTCTTTTTTCACATATTTTAAACGACGTTAACACGATATCTCAAATAATAATGAAAACATTTGTATGAAAAGTGGCCTTTATGTATAAATTTTATTCTATGAATTCAAATAAAATTTTGAATATATATGAAGAAGCTTTTTTTATTTAGATCTATTTTAATAGGAAAAGGTCATAAAATTTGATAAAGTAATTCATATTGATGTACATTATAGCCATATTTATTTATCACTCAGTATGTTTTTTAGATTTTGCTTCATTTCAAAAAACATTATCACGTAAATCTTATCTCCAAATTAAATTACAATTAATGCAATACAATTCTCTGTAATGTATTCGTAGTTTTGTTAAAACTTCACTGAAATTGATAAAAAAAAATAACAATTTCATAAATATATGCTATATGTAATAAAAAAAAGTAATAATTTTAAGTGTTTTTTCTTAATTTATCTAAAAACAAGATAAAAGAAAAAATTAATTGCTAGAAAACATTTGCTCCAACAAAAGCGGATACCTTAAATGACAGCAAAAGTTTACTACTTATTTTGTCCTTGAATAACGTATTTTTATTCTCAATGAATTATTATTATTTATTATAAATATACATGTACATAATATTGCAAAAATTGAAAACATATATTCTGTATGACATGTCCTTTCATTTGAATTCGAGAAAGTCTTTGAATCCTCATAATGATACAAAAAGTAACAGATGAGTGAAATTGTATTTGTCAAGAACCCTGATGTCATAGTTGGATAGGGCGTTCTCTCTATTGGAACGTATAGTGAGTTCTATTCCCAACTTAACTTCAAATCTGTCTTAGTCCACTAAAGGTGACAGAGTCATTAAATAGATTCTGACTCTAATGTCCTTCAATTGAAATAGCAGTTCTGAAGGTGATAGATTAAGTATTTAGGGTCGTCTTTTGTCTGTTACTTTCATCTAAATTTCCAAGAGTGTCATCCGATTGATTTTATATAATTGACTAGCCTAATTATAGATGTGAATAAAGAAAGTATGGCGGTGTAACAACAAATGTATTTGTCACGATGTAACTCAATGGAAAACGGGTCATTTGGGTGTGTCTGTTTTAAGGAAATTTTCGTCTATAAGATGGTTCCATAGTAGGTAAGGAAAAAAATCTGTTTCTATTATTCTTAGGTCAAACAACATAGAAGAAAATAAGTTTTATCTCTTCCTGAGCCGAAAACAATAAAAATGACAAAAACAGCAAATTTCAATTAAAAAAGTTGAAATAGCAGAAGCGCAATTTTGTCTTTTGTAAGGCAAAAAAGAAAAGAAAAAAAGAAAGTCGTAGATGTATCCAAAAAACTAAGAAAAATTATGCATTTTATCGAGAAAAGAAATTTGAGACTAAATTTCTTTGACTTGCTAAGAATCTTTCACAACACATCATTGCGTATCAGAAAAGTTAATGAGAAAAGTTAATAAACTGAAACATGTATTCACAAAATGTGAATACATGTTTCAGTTTATTAGACTTCGCAATCTGGCGTACTTAATGAATACCAAGTTGTTGAGAAGTAACTACTAATATTTCTCTCTAAATGACTTAAAATGTATCCCCATTGTGCTGTTATAATATTTAGATCACTTTGCTTCAATTTGTGTTATATCCCCCAAAGCTGCTCTGCAAATGGATTGAGCTGATTCATAGGTTCATGTTATGAACTCATGATACAGAAGATCGAAATTGAAGGATACAAGCTACGTAAAAAAGAAAAATATATTTAATGATGCAATAATTAGGCAATACCTTTGGATAGTAAAAATGATTTGGTTTTTTTTATTTTGGATAATGAACAGATGGAAATTATTAGTGGAACGAATTTTCTATTATCCTTACCATGCAATTACAAACATCGACAGATGATTTGAGAGAAGAAAATTAGTTGTATCAGTTAACAAAATATTCCATTTCAATTTGAACAAGAAATTTCATAGCGATAACTTTGCCCTGTCAGTCAGTTTACTTCATTTAGTTTGTTGCTCAATTGTCTTTAATCATACGTGGGTTAATACGACCAGGACTTGCATTTTAATATGAGCTCTGAACAACAATAAACCCATGACACTTTAAGTAGGAACTATTGAAATGAAAGCCAGAGTGTCAGCTGCCCGTTCGGTTTCATGTTAGTAGGAACCAAATTCTGATGATTTTTTATTTTAAACAAATAGCATTGAATCAATCTCATAAAATTTGAATATAAATCTGACAGTTAACATACTTTTATAATCAACTCTGACAACCGTGTCTAGAATTCGGAATATTCTCTATCACCGCATGATTCTAAAACATTGATATAATACTGGTTTTTGTTGCTTTCTGAAAGACTACCCACATACTTCAATGACATCACACAATCTGATCACCTTTCCTTTTTTGCCATGTTTTATATCAAGTGATCAAAAATGTCAAGGAATTTAGCAATCATATTCTATGTATCCAAAGCATTCATTCAATGCCACTCTAAGTGTCATATCAAAATGATGATTAATGTTTTCAAAATGTATTCTACTCTTAAGAATTTGAAAACATTAATCATTATAATGAACTTAAGTAAATAAAGTGCTTGTTAAAACAAATTAGTATCTGTTTATTACATTAATACATGTAAAAATGATAAATCAATAAAATCAATATGTATTTACCAAGTTTAAATATATATAAATCTGATTATATAATCAATATAATTATCATTCTTAATATTTTAATCAGTCTAAATATTTATCATAACTACGATATTACCATTTTCCGTGCACATATTTGCATTATTTAACATCTTTCATTAATGCTTTAGATAACTATCTAATTTCCAATAGTAAAAGCTATCTTTCACGTGTTTTTATTCGACTTAAAATACCAAGGATGGAAAATTAATACACATTCTAATCAACAATTTCGTACAAAGTATTTTACATTTAAAGTATTCTTAATTTTCAACAATTGTAGATTAATTCTGTTATAATATTAAAGTGAAAAATTAAATCAATTTATAAATTTCCCCTCTTTTCAGTTAGTAAATACACAAACCATAAGTTATACTCGAGTTGTTTACTCATGAAGAATAAAATATATGTAGCATTTATCACATTCCTTCTTTATATATCTATCATTGAATAAATATGTAATCCTATCAAGTTTATAATCCCTTGTTTACATAACTGTCTTTGTTGAAAATTGTTATTCTTCCTTTACTTACTTTCAATTAAAAAATGAAAAACTTCCCTTTAATTTCATACATTTTCTTAATTTATGTATTTCTTTATGCCACAATTTTGCAACCGAATATCTAAAAATATTCTTAATATTTTATTTCAAAATTTCACGAATGATTCAAACACATTTCTTTTCTGGGATTCTAAAATTCAAGAAAATGGAGGTCTTTAAGTAAAAAATATTTTCTTGCCTAATCTAATGTCAAATTTACTTCTTTCGATAATTTCTGGATGAAAGAATCGAATTTTAATGCATATATTTATGTTTAAATTTATTCTGGATTATTAGGGATATTTATTTACACATAGGGTAAGGTAGAATGAAAGATTCTTAAATATTATTAAATATGGTTAAACAAATGCAAGAAGATTACATGTAAAAATCTTTATTTACTTCTTTTATTGAAACATATTTTAAATGTCAAATGTAATACAGATATGGTAAAAATATATGACACTATATGTAAATTAAAGTGTATCTCAAGCCATTAACACCGTTTATGAGTCAATGATCAGATACTGATCACATCACTTGGAAAATTCTTGCATTGTGTTAGGTGTTAATGATGCAAAAATGTATAGTCACCATACTATTATTAAGTCAGTGTATCTAGAACATATTCAATCTGTTTATATTGACATTTTTTGTTTTACATAAGACGGCCTTTCATGATCTAGTATCCAGAGCTAGGTTTAATGTTTTAAGATGAATTTAAATGCATGCAAGTTTTGTGCCTTCCTTCTTATCTGTTAGCATTGCAAGCGAAGACTATTAACACTTTCTCTTTCCTTAAAGAAAAACATATTGAGAATTCGTTATACTTCCCAAGTAATAGAAGCTTTTATCATTTTCATGTTATGAAATTTCACAATTTAGTTCTTATTCGACGTTTCGTGCATTATTTTATAAAAGAAATATTACTTAATTCGCTTTTACTATTCTCCACTATGTATAAGAGTATACTTTTCATTTAATAAATATTAATATAAATTCTATATTACGGTTTTCTTAATTAAGTATAACACTTAAAAGAATTCGTTTGCATGTGTGTGTGTTTTAAATGTATACATTCTCGGGGGACCCCTAGAGAGCACATCCCCAAGTGGAGGATAGGAGAATGCATCCATTGGCTTCCTTTGGATGGTAGAGAGGAAATAAAATACACTCCTACCAACAGGCATTGAGTCCAAATACTTGGATCTCTGGCAATCTTCTTCCATGAATTGTGACTTAAGATTCATACTGTAGGCGATACACAAAGGCGAGTGTCAACTCAGCCTTAAGATTATAGTACAAATTCACACAATTTTTGCAACCCAAAGATCCTGCTAGTGATTCTCCTCAGCCATGTAAATGTCTTGCGTAACAACATACATCTTTGGAAGTCACAGTTAAAACATCTAACAATTTCGATTACTCCTTTTTTAACCCTTCTTTGCATGATTTTTTTCTTTATTGGTGAAATTAATCAAGTTGATATAATTCATGTTCAAAATTAAAGGAAAAATGGTTAAAAAATTCTTAGTATATATTTATAGTATAAATTTAGCAAAAAACAATATGCTAAAAATTTCCATCATCCAAAATCAGATCATTAGCTTAGAACTAAATAGAAATAAAAGAGGAAAATAACAGAAACACGTGTTACAAACCTTTCTTCCACTCATTTTCAATTTTTTAGCAATAGAAACTAATATAATAAAACAAAATTATAAACGAAATCATACGTTTATTGCAACTACAACAAACAGCGGAATGAGACAACTTTAAGCACTGATAATGACACTTGTTTATTTTTGACAGCTATGTTTCTTTTTATGCAATGGACATTAAAAAGGTATCCAAACACGATCCACTTAAAGTGAACTTGTTCTTTTATATAATTTTTGGGCATTATCGGTTATGATGGAAATTTCCGCCATTATGCAAAAAAGGGTTAATAACTCTTATACTATGCCTGAGTGTGTCCAAAAGGAGAAATTATTTAAGTATTCAAGTATTTAGTTACATAGATGAATTAGCCACACAGTTTATAAAATTACATTACTCTTACTTATTATTCAAGTATTTAGTTACATAGATGAATTAACCACACAGTTTATAAAATTACATTACTCTTACTTATGTTTATTGAAAAAAAATTATGTTCATTACACAAATAATTGTAGATAAGTAGGAGAAAATATTTAGAATAACAAGTATTTCTATGAAAAGTACCCTCACACCCTAAATAAGTGTAAGATATTTCAGGTGGCAAGGTGTGAAAGGTTGGTGCAGATTTTTCAGTTACATGTAAGTATTAGATGTCTGGGCTTATAGAACCATTGTACTATAAAAATATTTAAAATTGTTATAAATTTTTACAACTGAATTTAGAATTAAAGCAAAATTTTTTTTACAACTGATAATTAATTTAACTGTAAAAATAAAAACTAATTTTTTTGGATAATATTTCCAAAAAATTAATTACTTTTGCGGACAAAAATATTATCAAAGCAAAATATTTTTTGACAGCTTAAGCTAAATAAATATGAACAGCTAACTCCTTTGGAATTTTTATTATTTATAAGAGTTGATTGAATTTTACTTTTTTTTAAATATATAGTATATTTTTGTTATATCTATACAATGTTTTAACTATTTTAATGTACAAAATGTATAGTGAAGTATAATTTTACGTATTTATTAATTTTCCGCTTAAAGTAAAACATTAAAATTAAATACATTTTTTTTTACTTTCCAATTTATATAGTCAAATATGTTCACGAAAATTGTATAATACATATAATGTATGTATATATATATTTTTATAGAACTTAAAAATAAAAGTTTATTTCTTTTATATTTCTCAAAACCAAGTTAAAAATATTTCGTCACGTTGTTTCAGATTATTTCAAATCTTTCGTAACAATAATATTTAATGTGAACAAAATGATTCTATCTTCTGTTAAAAAAGAAAAAAGCAACCATTGAAGATATTAGATCAGCTTTTTTTTTAAGAAAGATTGACTTTTATGAAATATAAAAAAATATAATATTATTACTCAACTATTATGCTACTATTTTTGTTAATGAGAAAATAAAAAGGTTAGAAAGTTGTTTTTACTAAAGTAATGTCAAGACTCAATATTTCTTCCTAAAAGTATTTCCACAACCAACTTCAATTCCATTATAAATCATTCGATGGAATCTATGTCAAGTGTGGTTTCTTGTAACTGTCTAGTTTATTTTACTTAAGTACTAATAGTTAGATAACAAAGATAACTAGTTACAGTTAAAAAATATTTCTGAATATAATCTCATAGTGAATTTCTATTCAGTAATTTAATATTTTATCCCTAGTTATAAATGATTTTAAATTTGGTGGTGTAGTTTTGAAAATATTTATTTTCGTTAAAGCAGTGTTTTCTGAACTGAAATACATCGATTAAATATCCATTTATAAGCATTTTTTAAAGCAAATTTATATCCTTACCAAATGAGAAGTGTAAGAACTGACTCTGAGCCACCCAACCTGTCTAGTGGTTAGCCTAAGTGACTACGGATGGGGGAGACCTGGGTTCGAATCCCGACTCCGGCATGGATGTATTTTCTCTTTCTCTCCTTCTGTTTCTTGTCCTTTCCTCAGATGATGGATGAATGTGGCCCGCCCTATAAACGGATTTGTGGTAGTGTGGCGTGGGCGATGCTATTCGTACCTCCGTGACTTGGTTCACAGGTGCTCTCCGGGTAACGTTAAAATGAGTAGCAGTTTCCGGCCTTGTAGCAGCTAATGTACGTACGTACTTGCCCAAGGGTGCCCGCCATTAGAAATAAAAAAAAAGGAACTGACTCTGATGGGATAGTAAAATAATATTAAAGATTTTTTTTAAAAAAAATTCGAAAAAAAAAATCAAAATGCATTTTTTATCTCAGGTTTTCTATGAAGTAGCCAAGGAAATTTTTATGGACCTAAAATATTTACTATCCATAGCAAGCAATCGCAATACATAATGAAAAATATTATGTTGTCATAATTTTGGAAAAATACATTTAAATAGTGCGCAAGTATTTCAGATTTATTGACATCAAAGATGTATTTAAAATTCAGAATGTCTCTCATTTTTAAATTTTACTCTAGTGTTTGAAATAAAATTAAACTTGCATTTTCACTTATCTTAAGACAATGTGTAACGTAACGAAAAAAATATTTGCTATTAATTTATTTTATGTTTAAAATTTTAAGTGCCGTAAGTTCATAAAAAATATTTGCAAAATTATGTAAAAGTTATAAAAAAAAACTGAAAAATTTGTCAGGCATTCATGTACTTTATTTGAATAGAAATACCGAATATCATTGAATTGGAAATGTGACTCTGGAAATCTATATTTTATAAGACAACTGAAGTCAAAATAAAATGTAGTGATGCATTTTGAATCACACTTTACAGGAAATAGGTAAAAAATCTACAGAAATTCCAAAATGGGCTTTACAAATGCCTTATACTTAAAATTCCATACCAAATCACAAGAAAATAGAATTAAAATACTTTTTTTTATCAAAAACATGGTAAAGACATATTTGGTAAGCAATTTCTTTACATAAAAATTAAACAAGCAAGGGAATTGTTAAAACTATGACAACAATAATTTTCTTAATATTATTTGAAGTGCTGTCATGTTAAATCTTCATGTTTGCATTTGACAGCTTAACCATTTGAGTGCTGAAAAGTTTGCTGATATATATGCTGAAAGTGCGGAATGAAATGCGTGGTAATTTAATTAACAAATCAAGAGAAACGCTATAGCGCTTCTTCGCATTTTTGGCGCATAACAACCGAAGCACGATAGCGCTTCGCCGCACTCAAACGGTTAAGGCTCAAAACTATAAGATTCGCACCAAACATTTTAGTTATGCTAATTATTTTCAACCATATTTTTAGAAAAGAATTCATCAGTCTATTCACTGGTGTTTTAGAATTTCTTTCTAACTATTGAACATCATTTTGGGTTATTTCCTTTAAAAGTAATAGCTCGAAAAAGTGTTAACCTAATTTCCATTCATTATTGAATAACATATGTATAGGAATATTTTTCCCAAATATTAAAATTGATATTTTTTCCTAGACAGATTTCACAAAATTTTTGACCATCAAAATAACAGAAAAATCGACAACCGAATATAGTTAAAAAAATAAAACACATACACACCTAATTTGCGTAAGCTATAAAATTGTCTTACGAGATTTGCACCTTATGCAAATCAGGACATCATTTACCTTATCTAAATAAGTGAGAAAATTATTATTAATTTTTTGAAAAGATTTATCATTATATATGAGTGCGATATTCATACATATGGATGTTTTTACAATATTACACGCGAGAACTTTGAAAATTGAGCACCAAAGAGAGAGAAGAAGGAAGCATGAATTTGAAATAAGTTTAAATACACATAATGATACACATATGAGAATCACTTGATCCAAAATATTTAAACAAATACAGTACAAAAAAAAATACAGTGCAACCCCAAAAGATCATCAAAGCGACGTGTGCTGCAATATATGCTGCCACCCGGAGCAATAACGAGGTGATTAGTAACATTGTGCTCACAAATCTTGAACAACCACTTCCAAATCATATGGTAAGTAACACGGTAGCATCTGATGTTTCATCTGGGCTCAAACATATTTTTTTGCAGACAAGTCCGGTGAATCTGAATATGACGTAGGAAGTCTTGAACAACTCTAGTTATACGAGGACAAGAATAATCTTGCTAAAAATTATCCCAGGAAGACCATTTAGGAAAGGACGCATGACGGATAGAAGAATGTATTCAACACAATGCTGACCCACTAAGGTTTCACGAACCACAACTAAAGTAAAGCGGCTATCATATTGCATGTGCCCCAATGATAGCACTGATAGCACAAACCTTTACGCCTGATGTGTGGGCAATGCATCGCGCTACAATGTGTTCGGAAGCTCACTAGAGTTGCTCCACAGAAATACGCCGTTATCATCTGTTCCCCAAAATAACTGTGATTCATCATTAAACACGCCAGTGCTGATCACCCCAATGTCACGGAGTCATCGATGCTGCGGTGTTAACGGAAATACGAAAAATGGACTTCCACAAGAAGTCAGGAAATGATTTGTAGAACAATTGGCAATTCTACATCTGCGTGTATTGTGGAGGGTGTCACTGAAATACCAAGAGTACTGTCCACACAATCCTTCGATTCTTGGCCTTATCGTCTGTTTGATCGCCCCAGACTCCATATACAACACGTAGGTAATAACTGTACACTGCTCTGTGTTTTTCATTATATATTGCGATTGCTTGCGATCGATAGTAATTATTTAAGGTTCATAAAAATTTTCTTGGCTATTTCAAATAAAACCCGAGATAAAAAAATACATTTTAATATTTTTCGTATTTTTTGAAAAAAATTTTAGTATTTTTGACTGTACCATTAGAGTTAGTTCCTACACTTCACATTGGTAAAAGGATATAAATTTGCTTTAAAAATGCTTAAACAGGAATATTTATTCGCTTTATCTCTGTTCAGAAAACAATGCTTTGTCTCGAAGACGATAGAAAGCTCATACGTGGAGAAAACTTGAAACTCGTTTCCAAGCATCAAACATCGTGAAAGAGATGCATACAGATGAGGCCCCTTATGTGTTTGGGGTGGTATCTCTTTGGGTGGGCGTGCAGATCTCCATGTCTTTACCTGGGGAAATGTTAATGATCGCACCAAAAGAGATTTCATCCTGGACCATTATTTGCGCATTTATGCTGGAAAAATAGGTGATTCTCTTCTGCTAAGATGATAATGCGAAACCGCAATGGGCTCGTATTGAGAGTCCTTATTTTGAGCGAGAAACAATTGAGAGCATTCTGTGCCCAGCTTGATCTCCGAACCTTAACTGAATTGAGCATGTTTGGGACGCTCTAGGAAGCACCTGTTGAACCTGTTGCCAATCCCACTTCTAAGACCCTAGCTATCCTTTTAATTGCTTTTGAAGATCAATGATTTGTACTTCCTACACAATTGAGAGCAATACAAATCTCTGCATGTTCTGTTTTACTTATCGAGGGTATCATACTTCATGTTAAGAGTAATTTTCGTATACCAAACTTACACATCTTACTTATTCATTGCTTTGATATGCTAATTTTTTATAACACCGTAATAGGCCAGTGATTTCTTTTTATGTTTTCTACCTTCCTATGTGTTGTATAATGTCTTTAAGATTCATTAAATTCTTCGCATAACTGTGTATTGTCTTTTTCATGATTTTTATTATTTATGGAAACCAGTACACACCACACATTTATCCTCTATGGAAATTCACGTGCAAGTATTTATTAAGTTTGTAATAAGGTATCCAAAGTATTAATTAAGGTAATTAATCACATTTACATTACTCGATTTCCTACTGAAAATATTTTGGTAGTACTATAAATACGATCTTAAAACATTTATCGTTTTAAATAAACAAATTAAAAAAGTATTTTTGGATAATACAATTAATAATGTATGTTTCGGTATGTTTTCATATCTGAATACAATTATTTAAATAAAATTGTTGTTTTTGATGACTGGTAACATTTTGAAATATTTTTATTACAACTGAATTTATTTCCCTAAATTTTCAACTTATTTATTGTATAATGCCTAATTACAAGTATTTCAGCACTACAAGGGATAGGAACCATGTTGCATTATATAATAGGCCACCCATCGGATGTGCAATCGTGGCCTCAGATGTAGGTTTCCATAATTTAAAAACTTAGACCGAAGAAAAAACACTAAGTCTTTGCTTTTCATAGGAAAAGTATCATTTTTCATGGAGGACATTGCGACGATGACATATTTAACGTCCCCCTGCCGCTATTACAGAACACGATGAATATTCGATTGGGTTGGGATTTGAATTCATTATCGATCTGTAAAGAGAACGAACCTCTTATCCAATTAGACCACTACAGCCCACATATTTTATTTGTGTTTTTAGTTTGAAAAAATAATTGGCATGGAATATTATTTATGAAACACTTTCGCTGAAAACTAAATAATGTATATTTTTAAATAAAGAATGTGTTCAAATTCAAATGATGATAATTATTAAAACTTGATTACTTTCTGATACAATTTTTTTAATAAATTAATAATTTGCTTCCATAAAATATACTATCTAATCCTCTTAATAATTCCAAATTATATAATATTTTTATTTTTTTTAATCAGATAAGAAAAAATACATTTAGTAAAAAATAATTTTCTTTCTGAATTTAATTCAGTATAATAATATACGTATACATCATTTATTCATATATTTTCATCATATATTAAAATTAAAAACAAATATTTTATATATTCGAATACGAAAATAAGCTCACTGTTTTCAAAGGAACAACAAATCCATGCAGTGATGATTGTATTTTTAATACTCAACTATTTTTACAACATTTGAAATATATTAACAAAATTTCCCTTTATCGTACTATAAAAGATTAAAATTAATATTAAATTTAATAAAAAATAGTAATTTGTTTTTGTTATTGAAATGATATAACTTTTTAGTCATTAATGTTTCAAGAAAGAGGTCGAATTTCATTTTTGATGAAAAATAAAGGTCAGATACAAAATCTTTAAATCAAATCAGGTTTTCATTTTTTTTTCCACTGAATGCATCGAAAGAAATGAAAGTAAAACTACGATTTTCCTTTAAATGTCTTTTCGAAAATATTTTTAAGAAATAATATCCTTATTTATATTATTATTATCCTTATAATCCTGAGTCTCGGATCGAACATTACGGCAGGTGTCTAAGGGGACCTTTTAATCAAACGTTAATATCACTATTACAGTTTATTTATACGTTTAAAAACGCAATTACAACAGTTTTATCATTTTTGTATTCTTAATATATTAAGTATTTTCACAACTAATTACATTTCGAATGGTTTACTAAAAATCTTAAGAAAAAAATAAAAGACGAATAAATCAAACCATAGCAAAGTACGTATATCAAATGAAAGAATAGAAACTTCTGAATAAACGCTAAATACGGATTATATAGGATTAATACGAATAAATAAGGATAATGATGGGTAAATATGGATTTATTTTTATTTTAAACTTACTGCGTTAAAAATTTACACAACTGATTAAATGTTTTACGGAATACCTGAAAGTAAAAAAATTAATTAAGCCATTGCAAAATGCGTATCCCAAATGTATTCACAGAAAGTTCAGGAAATAACTTCTAAATACAAATTTTAATGAGTGCATTGTTAAGATTATTTTAATTTAATGAGCTTTTATAAACTATTCTCGTTTGTAAAGAATAATGGTTTTGTTATAAATTAATAAGCGTTTATATAAAAAATATTCACTTTGTGATTAATACGTTTTGTACAAATATTTTCCGCACATTTTCATTTAAATAAGAAAAAAAATCATCATGAACAAATTTGCACTCATAACATTTTCTGAAAATTTTACCATTTGTATTTTCTTTTTCGCACTTGCAAAGGTATTTATATTTACTTATACATTGCCTTATTAATATTAAAGTTCAAATACATTCCTTAAATTTCTTACTAAGTGTTTTATTAAAGGTCAAAATTTCATTAAAGTTGAAAACTTATTTTTCTGAATTCTCTCATAAGTGAAAATAAATCATAATGCAATATATTTAAAGAAAATCAATATTTCCAAATAATAATTGAAAAACAAGATGTTTATATTTCATAAAAGAATATAACAGTTCATATCATAGTGAGAAGAAGTTTTTATTATATTCAAAAATTTATTTCCATTGTGAAAATTAAATTTATTTGTAAGTTTTCGACCTCAATAATGTTTAGCCAAGATTATCTTTAATTACAGTATAATTAATTAACATAGATAAAGAGTGAATTTGAAACAGTGATATCTAAGTTTGCACATTTTAACATTAAATAATTGATTCTAATTGCTACGTGGGTATACTTCAAAATTTTCAATTAAAATATTTTTAAAGCCGGAAGAGAAAATAAAGGAAACTTTATTTTTAAAATTTTCAATGATTTTAAAATATTTCTTGAAAAGTATTATTTCTAAAATGTGCACTCTTACTACTGAAAATTTTCTAAAAGCACTACATTGTTATTTAATTTATTTTAAATTCTAAAAAATTAAAGTTGATATAAAAATTCATTTAAATAAAAAATATCATTAAATGTTCTAACATTATATTTGGAATTGTATTTATAATACTTTCAACATATATAAAACATTTAATCAATTAGGAAGATTGATATCATTGTTGGTGTTATCTGAATATTTAAGTTTTAAATTTTTATTAAAATAATTTCACTGGAAAATGTTTTTAACAAAAAGAAAAACTTTTAAATGATTAACTATTTATTTTAGTTATGAACAATACATTTATGTATTTATAAGTGAAAATAGATATATAAACTTTCTAGCAAGCTACATATATCTTTTTTTGATATGCTGATATTGAAAATATTAAAATGTAATTATCTACATTGTGTTACAATTAAGTTTGTTTTTCTAATTTATAATTTATTTCACAAATTTTAATTTTAAAATGATTATTCTAAAAATTATAATATTAATTAATAGTATGCAGTATTCTATCTAACAATAGATTTTATGAAAGGAAATTTAAGGAATTTAATTTTTTTTCTTTCACGATTTTAGGATTAAATTCAAGAATGTGTTATTTTTTTTAACAAGTGAACAATTTGTATGTGAAACAAGATTATTATAAAATAAATACGTAAATTATAATTAAAATATTAATTTTTAAAATAATCTATTTTTAAGGCTATATATATTATTAAGGCAATTATAGTTCGAAATTAAGGAAATGTTTTTTTATTCTATCATAATTTCAGAATAAAATATAAGATAAAATTAGTGTTAAAATGGTAGACAATAATAAACTTTTTTAGCAATCATTTACATTTTCAAATATAATAAGTATTCAGCCTGATTCATTCATTAATGTATTTTATAATAAATAATATTCATCATATTCATCAATATATAGTTTAACAAAATATTTTTTGAAACTGTAAAGGGACCCAAGACTGTTCATTAATTAAAGTTAAATATTGGTAATTGATTGTTTTGAAGCATTTTCTTATTCGGAAAAATGCGTAATTTGATACACTTAATCATATTTTCCTGGCAAAATCACTTACATTTTTAAAAATACTATTCTTGCATTCTCCTTAAGAACCTTTGATCCTTAAATTATTGATAAACTCTTTAGGGAAATTATATAATTTAGGAATATTATAAGTCCTAACAATTTCTAAGTACTTTAAGCATGGTTAAATTTAAAAGTCACATAACTGTTTTCCTTAAAGTAAAATCAAACACTATTTTGAAAGCATTACAAATATTTTAATGTAAAACACTTTGTCATTAAATGATTATTAAATATTACTAGTGAATGAAACATTTTCTCGGCAAACAATTTTTCATTTAGTTTGAAAGTTAACTCAGAAGCTTTTGCTCGCGAATATCTATAAAATGTATGCTTACAAACTCAGAACTTTAAATGTATATTTATAAAAATAATTAATATCGTTCACAGTTTTACAAATTATGGCTTTCATTGAATGTATCAAATTCTTCTGTTTAATTATTAGTAAGATTGTGATATTTAATATACTGCAAAATATAAATTATTTGGAAAATAACCCCTCATAAGAGAAGAAACACATTCGAATTTTCTTCCACGTATAGAGTGAGTATACAAGTTAACGTTGTGGTAAACGATGGAAATTTATAAAAATATTTCAGATAACTTCCCATAAATATCAGGTAACAAATAAGGAAAATAGTAATAAGTAAAACTGTAAATCTTTAAAACTAATTCATAACTTTTAGAAATAAGAGACTATTTGAAACGCAATTAAAACAGTACACGAAGCATGTGTAGTCATTACTGTTCACTCTATATAATATGTCAGTAGTTCAGGAGCCATTGTTTATAATTTGTGATTCAAACTAAATATGTACTTCCTAAGAATATTTCAAAACTCATTCCCATTTTTTAATCAAATATCTTCAAATGTGTAATTTCTGGATTCCATCAATTTAACTATTTTTTTAAATGGCCAGAGAATATAAAACTATTAAAAGATATTTCTTTATATATATTTATTTAAGAAAAACATTTAAACAAATGAAGTTTTTTTTAAGTTATAGTCAATACAAAAAATTCAATTTAAAATTTACTTTTTACGGAAAATATTTTTTTTATAAAAATAAAAGAAATACTTCTTTGACTCCATTTCAAATGATAATTTATAATTTATGTTAACAGATTTTCAAAATATTTGAACTCCTTTATTTATTATAGCTTTGCAGTGGCCGCCAATAAGAATCTAAAATAACAAGTAAAGAATCAACGACCATTTTTGTTTCTGAGTCAGGCATATAAAATGAAACAAAGTAATCACAGAGGGAATTTTTAATCAACTATAGATAGTGAAATTTGGTAACTTCAAAACGAATATAAATTTTCAACTTAAAATAAATACATCATTTATTAAAATTACGTTTTAGAAATAAAAATTAATAGGTATCATAAATTAAAAATATTCCTTAGTTCCACATCAAAAGAATAAATGGAGAATAATTATTTGGAGAATATAACTTCTCCTGATAAATATAAATTTCTCATATTATAAAAAGTAAGCCCCAATTCAAAAAAAAAATATCCATGAAAAATAGAATGTCAAGATATTTTTGCTGCTTCGTGTTGTAAACGTACAGAACTTTTCAATATAAATCCAACGATAATTTCAACATAAAACAAATATATTAATACTACACTAAAAAAATACGATTAAAGCATTCATAAATCGAAGCCTATAGTATATAAAATCAAAGATATTATCAAATTTCAATTAGAAAATAAAATTTATAAATGAAATTTAATGACAACACAACTGACATTTTTAGAATAACAATATTATTTTCTATTATAATAAATAAGTATTTCTTAAATCAAATATTGTTATAAAGATTTGAAAGTCATAACATGTATTCAAAAGTTGCATCCACATTATTATAATATTTATCGAAAAATTTGCATTTGTTTAAATATTTATGCTTGTTTGTATTTGCTCTCAGTAATTTTAAATTTAATTAAACCATATAATTCTATTATAGCAAATATATATTTAACAATTATTTTACACTTGTTTCTAAATACATACAATTTTTGAACAATGCCAGAATTAATTAAAATTTATACACAAATCAAGCATAGATTTTATGTATATTCGAATCACTAAATATTTGATTTAATTATATTTTTCTCAAAAAAATTAATTGGAAATAATACATTGTACAAAAATATACTGTTTTAAGCAATAGAAGAATTTCTAATTAAATTGATCGACATTAAAAATAATTCGTAAGAATATTTTTAAAAATAAACTCAAAAAGGCTAAAAAATTTATATTTCAGGAATTATAGTTTGAAAATATACTTACAGTATTAGACATGAAAATCTATGGAAATCTTTAATTTATTAATATTTATCTTGGATTTTGTTAACAATGAGCGATTTACAAATATAGACATATGCTTATTTTGTTTTAGTTGTCTTACGGAGATGTTAAATTAATATGTTCCAGAATAAGAATAACATCTATGTAAAATCATTCATTACAAAATAATTCAATTGTTTAATTTTATAATAGAGTTAATGAATACTTAAAAATAATTGTTTACAATTAAAATTATACTCAAGCGAAAAATATTAAAAACATTGTTTAAATATTTAGAAATGTAGAAACAAAAGTAAATGTGTTAACGTATTTCAATAATACCGTTTTCATGTCAAAATATTAAAATAATTATCTATATAAATTCATAATGATATTACATTAATCAGGAAATAATAATGATTGAAATTCATTAAATACATAATCATTCAATTAAAAAGAAAAATATGAAATATTTAAAATATTATTTATATGAAAAAAAAGGAATTTTAATACGAATCATTTGTTACAGAAGAATGTTAGATTCATTAAGTACAAAAATAATGAATTATCTTAGAAACATGTATAAATAAAATCAAGAAAAATCTGTCTTTAAATTTTACTCTGATTTTTTTAAAATTTAGCCATTTAAAGTTAAAAAGGAGAATACCAAATAAAATATTTAACTCTTTGCTTACTTTATAATAATCTACAAAAAAACAAGATTGATCATTTATAATATTCCAAATTTTCCACTGCAATAACTTGATAAAGTATGATTTTTGTCTTGAATATTTTTTGACGTATTTCTTATTTGCTATAGAAATATATTTAAAGGAAATGGATTTTGTAATTCAAATACTTTGAATTCTTTTCATTATTAGTCATTGAATCACTTTTCCTCCCCCCCTAGAAAATCATGGGAACATTTATTTTATTTAACAATTGGGTACTTTTCAATATAGTTATAATAGCTAATATAAAGTTTAAAGTTTACCAAAAATTCAGTAGCGGCTATTTTTTAGTAATGCCAAAAATATTTTGGTTGGTCTAAGAAGATAAAAAATATATGCGCAATTATTTTATTATATTTTACTCTCTCTTTTGGCAACTTGAATAATTTTATAAGCTAAACGAAATATTTAAGTATCTCTGCTAGACACAATTATAATTAAATCACATATTTAGATTACTTAATAAAAAAAGCATGGAATATATTTTTAAATAAATAACTGTCTTGATTTTTTAAACGTTTTGATAATACCAGAGATAGTGTTTTTTTTTGGGGGGGGGTACTTTACTGAAAAAACTAAACATACTTAATTATTTATTTTGCTTTGAAATTCATATTTAGACGTGTGTAATTAATGTTAAGCTTAGATGAGTTGATATCATTTTATATCACATCAAATTTTGCAATAAATATCGATAAAATGTATTTATTTGCATATCTTTTATTTGAATTTACTAAATAATTTTTATAAAAAAAATTAGTCATAAAGAATGCATAATATATTAATTTTGCATGAGTTTTAAATAAATACTGTATGAAAAATTTATTTGCTAAAACTAAACATTGTTTTTTATGCAATAAACACCCTGAATTTAAATAAAATAACCTCACATTGTATTCATTTGATTAAAATAAATAAAAATAAAATATTTTGTATATATTAAAAATCTTTAAAATATTGATGAATAAAGTTTTATTAATTTGAAAAAACAACGCACAAGAATTATTTTCTGGGGTAACTACAAGCCTACAATTAATTCTTACTAAAAAGAATTTACTTTGAATTTTAAAAAAAAAGAAAAAAAGAAAGAAAAAATAGAAAGAAAGATAGAAGAAAAGAAAAAAAAAAGAAAAAAAAAGAAAGAAAGAGAGAGAGAGAGAGTTTTATTTATCTTAACTTTGTAAGCTAACTTAATAGATTAGGTACTGCTTGGAAAATGCCAAAAAATAACTGTCAAATATAATGAAGAATTTTCCGTTAAGTTGAAGTTCTTTATATCATTCTCAAGTTTTCTTGATGAGTTATTTTCCTTCAATTTATGGTATTTACTTTGAAAGGATCTTATCTATTATTATCAATCGGAATTATAATGTCTTCTTAGAAAACTTTAACCATTAATCTTCTAGTCTTTTGTGTGATGAGCATCCTGCTCATTGAAGACGTTTTGCGGTAAAGTTCGACTAATCATCATTTGATAGAAATCTTGTAATTTATAACTACGATTTCCATACTTCAGAAAAATGATTGAAATATTTTCAAGAAATATTAACATTAACGGCAAGTAGAATCATAAAGAGTTATTTTAAATTTTTACATAAATATGTTTTAAAATGTTAGTTTTATATGTATTGCGTAAATGTAAAATGTGAAAACTGAATGTTTAATTTATGTCAGAAAAAATAATGTTACGAAAATATAAATCACATTTATAATTATTTAATTCAAATTTATAATTAATTATCCCTTTTTTAAAAGCAAATTTCATATTTTAAATGGTAAATAAAATCTTGTACAAAAGAACAATGAATATTCGTCTTTGAATGATATTATAAAATATTCTTACAAAAGAAATATATTAAAAATGTATGAAAACCTAATAGTTCGAACATTATTGTAATAGAAAAATTTAAATATCTCAATACAAAAAAAGAAAGGAACTTCTATGTCTAAAATATAAACAATCTGAAAGTTTTCTTTGAACTGTTAAATTTTGATGTAGTATGTTGCAATTTATAAAAACATTTTTAAATATTTACATTTTGGTTGGTATGTCTATCAATTTATTCTTCAGATACTTTAAAAAATTATTTTATAATACTATTAAGGGAAGATTATGAAGGATCATTTTATTTTTCAGTAAATTATTTTGGGAATGATTTCATAATTTAAACTTGTATCACTTTACTCAGTGGTAAGATATTATGTACAATGCATTAAAACAATGTTATTAAAGTAGGCAAAAATTCTAGAGTGTTTTGAAAATCAGTCTTTACATAACTAGAAGATATTTTACATTGTACATTTAAGTATAAGAGATTTCATTTTCCTGAAAAATATTTAAATTCTTCTTTGATTCTTTTTAAAATTAACTATTTAAGTTGTACTGATGAAATTAAGGTAATTATTAAACTCGTTTAAGAAATGATAAAATTTAAAAATCTCTAATATTTCTAATAATATAATTATAAAAAATAATAACACTAAGCTTTGAATATTATTTTTATAAACTAATTTTAAGAACAAGATAAAGGGAATACAAATAAGGAAATCTAATATCATGTGCTTAATTAAAATCTCAGTTTAAAATACATTTTTCAATTAATTTAAATTACAGAAACATTAGCAAATATTTTTACCAATGTTGCTTATTAAATAGCTGGTTTTTTTTTATGTTTTCCCCGATTTTGGATAATTGTAATTTTAACTGCTTCAGCGAAGTTGAAAAATATGTTTTTATAAAATGTGAAAGCAAATTGTTTTTTCATCAGATATTAAAAGGTTTCACGCACGCTTAAATCTTACATTTAAAGGTTTATCAAAAATTACAGGAATTAATAGTTGCAACATCATGTTTTTTCTTTTAAATTTAATTAAATAAATTAACTATATCCACGTAAGCTCTTCTATTAGTTTAAGTAAAATACTCCTATAATTTCAAGTGATAAACAAAATATATGTTAACAAAATATTGCAACTACAACAAACAGCGGAATGAGACAACTTTAAGCTCGTTTCACTCATAATGACACTTGTTTATTTTTGACAGCTATGTTTCTTTTTATGCAATGGACATTAAAAAGGTATCCAAACACGATCCACTTAAAGTGAACTTGTTCTTTTATATAATTTTTGGGCATTATAGGTTATGATGGAAATTTCCACCATTGTGCAAAGAAGGGTTAAGTTTATAAAATGATAGTATAATTAAAAACAAAGTTCAATGCACAAACACATCAAATTTCAAAGTATAGACGAAATTTACGATTAGTGCTTAACCTGTTTTCTTTTAATTTTTGATAATATTTACAGTTTTTGCCATAACACAACTGAAAAAGTAAAAGATAATTGCAGCTTTATAAAAGGAGTTATCATCGTAACTGATTCCCTAATTACAAATTTGTTGGATAAGATTTTAAATGTAAACAATACTAATGAGTTTACTTTATAAATAAAATATAGTAGTTTTAAATGATAAATAAATCAAAAAATAATAAAGTTTTTATGTAATATTCGATTTAAAATTTTTCAATTGTTTTTTGTTGAAAACAAAATATGGATAAAATATCATTTCCACAAAATATTGTAAAATATAAAACTTACTTATTTAAATGATTAAATCGGTTTAATTATCCAAATGTGTTTATGTAAAAGTTATGCACTTAATGCAAGTGAATTTAAATCATTTAAAAATCTAATTTCGCATTTCAATGATAATAATTATTTTCAATTTTTTGTATAATAGCTGTACTAGATTCCTATTTTCTAAAAATGATGGTACAAATATATGTCATAAGATAGAGACATTATATTTTTTAATTGCAGTTTACTTTCCGTTGGATGGCTTTAATTCAGCATTGAATTTAATTTAAATCCAACAGTATATAGTTGCAGGCTATCAGAACTGAGAATTCGTGCGCATAACTCAAAAGACGCAGTTACTGATTTTAATGGCAAAGTTAAAATAGCACATTATGGTAATTAAATTTTAAGTACTGTCGCAATATATTTTAGAAATCCTTGAAATTTCAATACAGAATGAGAATATTTGTCGTTTAAATATTAAATACTTTTCAACTCTTGCATATAACTGGCATTATTATGGTTATATATATTGTTACAAATTTATAGATAGTTGCATTTGTCTTAAAATATCTCAGACAGATCATAAATACTCACATTTTGGACATAAATTGTGGTATTTAGATGTGTTGTACGTTAAAAACTGGTTTTCTAATTATTTGGTGACTTGGCGATGTTTAAGCCAGAAAACTTGGCGGGAAACTTGATTTGGCGAGAAATAGAAACTTTTGGAAATATTCATCACCTAAGCTCTAGGAACAATATTTAGCGAGATAGCCTAGAAGCTTCCAGAACCTTGGCGAAACTGGTAGATTTCTCCACCAAGTCGGGTATAAATACCGCAGCCTGACCTAGCAATAAATGGAAGATAGAGATTAACACCAGCAAGTCAAATGCTATTATTATAAAGAAACCAGGCAGCAGAACCACCCGAACCGAGGTCCTCTCAATGTACGGAGAAGAAATTCCATTTGTCGTAAACGCCAAATACCTAGGCCTCACCATCAACCAAAATTTATCATGGAAACCCCACGTAAAAAAGAAAAATCACAAAAGCTTATACTGCATTTCAACATCTACGACCATTAATTGGCTATAAAAGTAACGCTAACATCAAACTGAAAAAACTTATCTACACCTCCATGATCCGACCAATAATAACTTATGCATCCCCAGCTTGGTGTACTGCAGACAAAACTACAATCAAATCCCTCAATACTTTCCAAAATAAAATGCTGCGCAGCCTTCTCGGAGCACCTTATTACCTAACGAATAAATCTATTCAGAGACCTGAAGATTGATTACCTCTCACAACATATTGCTAAGCTTAACATTAAATTCTTCAATGAAGCTGAGAACTTCAATGAGGCAAAATTCAATGAAATTTTCCACTGCACTAACTTAGCAGAGGATGTTAAAATCAGACCGCTGGCCGCACATTACCTCAGTGACGCGGTTTTGTCCAGCCATTTCCATTCCAAATTGTAAATATTGTAAATATTTTGGTACTTATCCCACATATATTAACCAGAATTTCTTGTTCAAAAAAAAAAAAAAAAAAAAAAAAAATTCTTTTTTCTCATGACGACTTGTAGCTACCATCCAATGAGCGTTCGCCTTTCGGACGAACCCTCTCCCCCTCCTCTCTTAGCCACCAGACTCTTCCTACCTATTTCTTTTCCTTACTGTCCGATTTAATACATCAAGACGAAGAAGTAAAAGCAGCTTCGCTGCTGTATGCTTTGTTCCCCAACATGTTTAGAAGTTTAGAAATCAGTTAGTGAGTGAAGATAAGTCGTGACTGCTGTTCTCTGAGGTATTTGAGACCTGTGATTGGAAGCTGTTTCTTATTGTATGCGACGAATTATAACTGTATAATTGTGATTGTCACAGCTGGAAATACTTATATCAAGTGGAATTTTTTTTTTCGAATAAAAGTCAATGTGTTCATTAAGGGATTGTTTTAATCAACTCTCAAGCGATATGAAACCCGAAGCTCATAACATTATACATACATATACGAGTCTGTGTGCGTGCGTGTGTAAAAAAAAAACATTCTTGATATAAGATACTAGAGAAAGTTCAAATGTAAATAAACATAGATTTCGTGTATTATAAAACGAGAATACTCAACATTCCTTTCAGAAATATCAGAATAACTTGTTATATTAGTGGATTATCAGGAGGGTATTATTTGGTATATTTCGTATGTAAATCATATATAATAAATTGACTTTCTCAAGGGATATCCTTAGTTCTACTGTATAGAAAATCTTAATTATATGAAATTATCCTTTGATAATTCACGGAAATTTCATTTAGTTTAAGGTAAATTAACCATATATAAGCATAAATCTACATAGCTTGAAACCTCAGTTTTATTTAAAGAGACCATATTATTAACTTTTAAATAAATGTAAAATATGTCTTATTTAACGACATTTGTGGTTTCAGTTGTCTTTTTATGCCTAATTAGGCTAGATTGTTTAAAACGTATAGTAGAAAGACGATAATAAAAATAGAAACAGTACATAGCTTCAGTTTTAAATGCGAGAAACTGTTTAAAAAAGATTCCCTTTCACAAGTAAGCTGAGAATACTTTAGGTAAATCATGTTTTTAAAGATCAAAGAATGATAGACTGGTCAATATTTGTAACATTTTATACCTAAAAAAATTGCATATGTTGAAATTTCCGTAAGATTTAAAGACATTCTGCTGTTAACGAAATCATATTCATTGTTAATAAAAACAAAATTATCCATTCTTTGTCATATGAAAACTAAGAAAAGGAACAATATAACGATAAAAACTCCTAGCCGTAAAATTTATAAGAGTTAAATGTTATAATTGATATCAAATAATGTCTTATTCAGAAAATATGAAAAACACAAAGCATACAAAATATCTTTTACTTGTTAATTATACATATCCTAACTTTTTATATTGTTTAGTAAAATTCATAACAGTTCGAAACTATAATATGAAACCCTAAATTCCTATCTATATAAATTCACAAAAATAAATTTTTGTGATACTTCAATCATATTATTTATTTTCAGTAATAGACCAGAATACAAAAGGATTTTAGAATAAAAATTTTTCTTCATATTTCTAGAAGAAATATTCTTTTTCATGATTATCACTGGGAAAATTAACATATCTTTTTCAAAAACTCTGTAAAATAGTAAAAGATACAAAATATTTTGCTAATTAAGAACGATATTTGTGCTTTGCAGTTTTTGTATGACTCAAAAAAAATTAGGTGTACTTTCAATAAATAAATTTCAAGAAAAAATATTATTTCATAAAAAATCAAAAATAATTTTAATATTCATTTATAATTCTTTCATTCAAGACACGAACGTTTTTGAAAATGTATTATTTGAAAATAAAAATTAATTTTGCTGTTGTTTTTGCCAATGATACTTGGCAACGCCAACCCCGCCGGTCAGAGACTATGCGCATGAAGTCAGAGAGAGAGCGTCTTCCGTTTTTGAATAGAGCACCCTCAGACGAAAATGGAAGTATGACTTTTAGCTCATAGATGGCAGCACCATCTTAATCTTCCAATTTATAAATTGCCATCATCTGAATTATCCAATTTAGGGATTGAAACCAGAGAAGACCCATAGCCTAGCTCTAACCACTCCCAGAGGTATTAATTTGGAAGAAAAAAATCTTTATTTTGTATAATCAATGAAATATTTTATTAAAATCAGGATTAAAAATTTGTTTAAACTGAAAAATCATTTAATCAAAACTAAAAATATTGTCTTGCAGTATTAAAGCAAACATTCATTAAATTAATAAAAATCTTTTTCATTGTGAAATATATTAAACATAGACACCATTTGTGCCTTTATAGTAACATTAACTTGTTTTGTAAAGTTTTGCATAGTCGAAATAATAGTTAATTCTGAAATATTCTTATTTCTCAGTATCCCCCCCCCCTAAAAAAAAACCTTATAAGACTAAAGCAATTTACTTTTAAACTTTCTGTTCACGAGTAATAAAAGAAAGGTTCCTTTTATTTTTAGTTCTGTCTTCTTATTTTAACTATCTATTTTCTAAGATATTGGGTCTAACATAACAATGCTTTTTTGTAACAAAAGCTGTTTAATATCTCTAACATATTAGCCTTTCGAATTATGAGATAAGAATTTGGTTTCTTGCCTAACTACAGTGCTCTAACCATTTTTAAAAAGAAAATAAAAAAAGAGCAATTTATATTTTATGAAAGATAAAACTCACCACGAAACTTCATAAGCGAAATAGTATTCACAGCTTTTTTT
>JAPDSC010011894.1:184697-199112 GCA_026290005.1 Latrodectus geometricus | reverse complement strand
TTTAAAACGTATTTAATCTATGTATAAAAATAGTGACATTGTAAAAATATTAAGTAAAAATAATGCAGGGGAAATATCAGTAACAAATTGTTGCTGTGATTTCCAGAAATTATAAATTTATGATTTAAAGCATTGTAATGTTATTGTTTTTAAATATAAACATTTTAAAGTATTATATAAAAATTATAATACTTTATAATATTATAATTCTTTAGTATTATATATAAGTGGGAACTTTAAATCAGAATTATTATCAGTAAAATATATTTCACTTAATGGTAATAAAATAGATTTTTCTTATTCCAATTTAAAATTCTTCTAATTACAACAGCAAAAATTTCTAAATTTTATTACTATTTATTAAATTCATTCCTTCTATAAAATGTATAAATTAAATGTAGAAAGAAAATCCCACTAATCTCATATTGTTGGAAAATAAATCATACTATTATAAATTTAATAATAAATTTTAATACATAAGAAATTAAAGTCATTTCCTATTTAGGTATTTAAATAAACTAAGAAATTCATTATTAAGTTAAAATATTTAGAACTAAGAAACATTTTAGTTCCTGAAACCGTGGTCGATATAGTTATTCCAGTGTATTGGCTTCAACAAGATACTATCCTGAAGCTTCTTCCCAACATTCTGCCAACTTTGGCATTGGAAGACAAATTTTCCGTTTTACTATTATTTTTTTATTATAAATAATTCATTCCTTTTTTTAAATTAGAAAGCAATTCTCCCTTGAATGCGTACTTTAAATCTTTATCACTAATTTATTTTAACCCTTCTTTGCGTTATTTTTTTCTTTATTGGTGAAATAAATCAAGTTGATATAATTCATGTTCAAAATTAAAGGAAAAATGGTTAAAAAAATCTTAGTATATATTTATAGTATAAATTTAGCAAAAAACAATATGCTAAAAATTTCCATCATCCAAAGTTAGATGATTAGCTTAGTACTCAATAGAAATAAAAGAGGAAAATAACAGAAACACGTGTTACAAACCTTTCTTCCACTCATTTTCAATTTTTTAGCAATAGAAAGTCTAATATAATAAAACAAAATTATAAACGAAATCATACGTTTATTGCAACTACGACAAACAGCGGAATGAGACAACTTTAAGCACTGATAATGACACTTGTTTATTTTTGGCAGCTATGTTTCTTTTTATGGGATGGACATTAAAAAGGTATCCAAACACGATCCACTTAAAGTGAACTTGTTCTTTTATATAATTTTGGGCATTATAAGTTATGATGGAAATTTCCACCATTATGCAAAGAAGGGTTAAAACCAGTAAAGGAAGTAATAGACTCCTTTACAAGATAATAAAAATAAATTTAAGAATGTAAGAAATGTAAAGATGGAGATAGAAACTGCGAATGCTAACTAAGGGCACCTTTGCACCATAGTGTATTTTCAATCCATACAAAAATAGATTAATTAAATTTTATAGATAAATGAATGCTTAAAAAGTATTAACATTAATCATCATCCACTACAAGTTTAAAAAATGTATCTGAACTTGTATAGATGAATAAAAAGTGATTAATAATTGAAATTATAAAGATTTGTATAGAAAAAATTGAACTAATAGTAGGAATTGAAAAATAGACATTTCTCTACAGATAGTTATTAAATATATACATTTAACCAATAATACATTTTTTGCATGATAAATATTCATGTAAGAAATTTCTGTATCCTAAATTTTTTTAATTGATTTTTTATGATGTATAAATATTGGGATACTGTAAAAATTTCATATTAATAAAATTGTAAACTCTATGAATGAAACATTTATAAATAAGTTAATAAAAATTAATTATACTAAATAAATCATAATGCTAAATAAATGAGTTCGATATGTTATAGTAACATTTATAATTATGGAAATGAAAGGGAACTCCAGAGCTAAATCTTATAAGCTTATAGTACCATAATTTAAAATTATAAATGGGATTCAGAAAAATATTTTAGTATTCTTGATCATTTTGTATTTTTCAATATCTTTTACATTAGATGTATATAACTTATGTTATTTTCTAATTTGTCTTAAAATATACACTGAAATGAAAGTACAAAAAAGCAATATATTTAAATTTTTAAATAAAAATATTAGTGTAAATTTTATTCTAAGCCATCATGTTATTCTTCAAATTCTTAATAACTATTTTTTTACTATTACTATAATACAAAATATTAATTTTATTCTCGAATTAAAATATCATTTCTCTACAATGTAATTGGAATTTATTACATTTCCTGATATGAATTGTGGATTATATATATTTTTACCGGTAAAAGTGAGATAAATATTCTCTAAATTTCTCACATTGACGAAATTTAGGGGTGGCTGTGAATACCCACTGGTTATTTTACATAACCTCCCTATTAATCACATATATTCTGATTTATTAATTGTTAATTTAGAATTTTTCTGCGTTTTTATAATTACCAATTTCACTTGAATATTAAATGATTTTTATCTTTCGTTAAAAAAATTGACTAACAATAACTATATTGATTATTTTAGCTCGTTACAATTTTAGATGATATTCTCTAATTATGAATAATTTTCAGCGTAATAAGGTTTTTTTTTTTATGTGCTGCATTATGCCTCACAAAAAGATTCCCATACAATTACGTTTAACCTAACTATTACTTAAATAGTAAAGTGAAATAATTTTTAAAAATAATTATTAAAGTAATTATTTTAAACTATTTAAAGTTAAATTATTTAATAAATAATAATAATATAAGCACACTTTAAATTCAAAGGTAGACTTATCAGCATAAATGTCCTACGTGAGATAAAATAATCTAATAATTTAAACTTGCCTAACTACGCCTCATGAATGTAGCTGCATTAAGTTATATTGCGAATGGTAACAGTTATACACTTTTATTGTCATATTTTCAATTTTTTTTTTTATAAATGACACATTAAACAAATGAAATGAAAAAAATATATACTTAAGAAATGTAGATTACAAAAAAGGAAAATATACTTTATCGAATTTGTATAACATGACGTATACTACGCTATAATCATATCGCAATAGCGAAATATTAAATTGAATGGATATGGAAGCAAAATATTCAATTTTTAAATTTCAGAATAATTTATGTCATGTGATTAAAAAATAAATAATTTAGCAATAAAATAAATTTTAACCTAAAGTTCTAAGTATACTAAGTTTTTGTATACATATTTTCTTCTTAACAGCGGTGACATGCTCAATTATGGCGTTGTTTTCTTAATTACAAGGTAGAGTTGGAATCCCAACATAAAGGAAGATCCATTACATTCACTAATGGTGGATGGGGCATGGTAAATTGGTTAAGGTCGCAATATCCTTTATGTAAAATGATACCTCTGAAGGTGGCAAGTCAAACATGGGGTTCTTCTTGTCCTTTCTTTTAAATTAGGAAGACTTCCTACTTGTATTTAACTGGTAGAGCCCAAATCAAAGCTAATTACCGAAAAGTATGCTAGCGCAACACTCGCATATATTTATTTTTTATTGTATGTCTTCCTGTGAAAAAATCATAACATATGTTACGTATTGATATTAATGCTGTTATTCCCATTAAGTTTTATTGCCTTTCCTATTTTGAAAATCTCAATGAAATATTTTGATTTTTAAGCACACATAAAAATGGCATAGTAGATATTTCATTCTGCTAGAAATTTAAATTTCAATAAATGCTACTCGCGGTAAAATTTTAATTACTATAAATTTTATTTAACTTATCAAAGTACGTGATTTTACTCTTCATATAGAATTTACATTATTTTTTTTCAAAATGATATAGCCATAAACTAAAACTTTAGGTTTTATTTATTAACTGCAATAATATGCTTTCACGAGTCTTATAATAGCCTTCTCTAATCGAAATAACAGTAGGGCATGCAGTTAAAGTACCTTGTAACGACTGTTGAGAGATAAATATTATTTTGATGTTTATAAAATACGAAAATTATTCAAAATTCAAATAAATATTTTATCTTCCAAAATAATCACTTTCGATCATTCTTCACCCAATAATTTATGATGTTCACTCAAATTATTAAATAAGCAGTATATTTTTCATTCACTAGCACTTAAAAAAATTAACCTTCCCTAATATATATGTGTTACAGTCAGCCAAATAATAAAAATCCTTATAAGATAATCCTTAAAAATATGAAATGAAGCTAAGATAAATTAAAAATATTTTGCTACAAAGTTTTACTTTTCCTATTATCTACTCTAAGTGCTTGTATGAAATATTTAATATTTAATTGTATGCATCACTTTTATTACTCAGAGCGAACCTTTTTTTCCAAAGAGCTGGGAATTTCAAAATTTTGAATTCCTTTAATATGTTAGTGGAGTAGTTAAAGTTACCACTAATCTATTTTATAAGTTTGAAGTTAATGTAAAAACATTCAAGGAAAAATCAAGCAAAATTATATTTTTCCATGAACAATTTACAATTATTTTTCTTGTGGAAATATTTAGTTCAGCTAAAATTATGGAAATCAGCTAAAAAATGTACGATATCTAAGGCTGCAAACGTTATTGTACTTGACAAGTATTGCTCTTGGTAAGAATTGCAGAAGTTATTGAAATTATAATTTCATAAAATATATAAAGATTTCATCAAGAATCGTCACGATATTCTTTCCAAGAGTAGAATTGGAAGACAAAATTTCTTCATGGATCACAAAGTTTGACCTGGCCTACAGAGACTTTTCATGTGTTATAATGTGTTGGTTTGTTCGGAAAGTAGTTTACTTTTACCCACAATAATTGTTTTTCTAGTAAAATCCAGTTATTTTATAAGTATGGAATCATGCTACCACTAGAAAGATGACAAAAGACATTGGACTAGAATTGGCAATATTCAATTCAATAAAATTTTATTCATTATACGTTTTTCATTATAATAAAAAATGAAATTACTCTCGGAACAACCAAATATATTTAAAAAATTTTCAGAATTTAACTATCATCATCAAAATATGTTCAAAAGAAATTGTTGTTTAACTTATTCATAAATAATTTCAAGATTACAAATATAAATAAGAGTTTTATTTGTATTTATAAAAAAAGTAGTTCTCAAATAAGATTATACAACAAAGTATATAAAATGAAATGAGTATTTTCCTATTTGTTCATTTATCAAACTAAAATTTAAAAAATGCAATCAAGTCATTTTTAATTTGATTTACATTTTCAGTTGTATCATTATTACAGTATTATTTCATTGAGGGAAAGATTTTAATTTCATTTGCATGGGAATTTTACATACAAAAATTATTTATCGGAACTAAACTGTATATCTCTAAAAAAACCTCGATGAGTTTTGCATCCGTTTGTTATAAAAAGAATATTTCAAAATACATAATTTCATGTAAACTGCCAATATATTTATTGTTGGTTGGTTGGTTTTTGTGGCGCAAGGTCCAAAGAGGACAAGCTGCGCCAGAAACCATGAATGATGAGCATATGCGTCATCATTGCCATTGCCAATATATGAAAAGTCTTCTCTTAATCACAAGCAATATTTATATATAACAAATATTTTATAAAATTTAATTCCGAAAAACTTTAATGTTATTTGGCGGAATCTTTAAATATTAGTTAAATTATATTATGCATTTTTCTTCACTTCAAATATTAAATCAAATGACAATTATTTCTTTATTATTTGCTTTGATATGTTATTGCCAAACTTTTAGATTTTCAAATGCTTCTATTTTACTTATTTTTGGAACCTACTTCATGAACCTAATTTTTTAGTTCTTTATCATTTCTTATTTGCTTACGAAGAATAAAAGTTAATACATATATTTTTTTTTTACTTCAATAAATACTGAATCCGGAAATTGCATAATTAGCATTCATATTACTACATATATATTGACAATAAATACAGCAGCTACACCAAGATCATAACAGAACAAGATAGATAAGATTAATCGTAATTGCAAATATTTACCAAAGTAGTATTTTTGTACAGACATTGATGCGCTCCTTGAAAATCTAAATGCATCACAAACATTAATCCTAAAAATCTAAATGCATCACAAACATTTGGAAAACATCGTTTTTAATTTTTTTTTTTTTTTAATAAACAAGATTTGATATAGACTAAAATTTCTTTGAGAATTTTTGTAAAAGAAATTACTATTACAGACATTAATGAAATATATTGATAAATGAATAATTCCAGAAGTATATATATATGTATAAAATTTTCTTCTTATCAATTATTCAAGTAAAACTGTTTTGAAAAAATTTTAAAAACTCACTATGAATGGATGCTTTTTAGAAGCATACCTTAACCACAAAATTATTTTTATTTATACCATTCTTTTCAGAATTTTATTTAGTTATAATGCAATTATTACTTATTTTAATTTAGTCCTACGAGCTCAATAAACAAATCTCATCATTAATAGTCAAATCTAATATACCTTGAAATATAATATCTGTTTTGTATTTATATTTTAACAGCAATTATATTGGTACAGAAAATAATTTTTTATTTCATTTATAAAACAAAAACTATAGCGTTTGAAGCTTTAAAAGAAACAAACGAAATTTGGTTTTTCCATTTAATTAAGCCATTTCTATTATTTGTAAATTCAATTAACTGATTAAGAACTCCATCTATTTACTTAAATGTGTTTGAGATTCAACTTATTTATCACGTAATATTATTTAATCATCAAAAAGTATAAGCAAATGAATGTAAACTATTTATCAAATAATTCAACTCTTCCTTATTCTAAGAATTAAAATTAACAATTTACGAAAATGCAAATGTGTATTTAATGATACAAAAATTCTTTATGCAATTAATTATTCTCTACTTTGAAACTGAATGATTTATTGAATTATTTGGATTAATTTCTTTCATGGTATTTTTATAGAGTGTTCAAAATATTTTGCTCAGAACGGCATGTTACATAAAATTCAGAATCATATTTTTTAATTTAATTTCAAAATTCACTAACGCTCATAAATTATTTTGTGAATTTTTTAATAAATATGAAAGATTTTTCTTATTTATAATTTTAGATTAAGGTTTAAATAATTTTTTGTTCGATATATTTTTTCTCAAATATTTTTAATAATATTCATTTTACAAAAAAAAATTAAAAAAAATTTGGCATTGATACCGTAGTAAAATAAGTTTTGCAAACTAATTGAAATAAAATTGTTTCACCAGTTTAAAATAGTTAGAATTCCCATTTTTAATTATTTTTATTTAAAATTTTAATGTACCAGCATAATTAATGGGGTCATTTAATTGATTGGTTGTTTGGGTTTTATGGCGCAAAGAGGACAAGCTGCGCCAGGTCAGTTAATTGAATAAAAATACTTAAGTAAAAATTTTTACAACATACCAATTAGAGTAATATTTTTAATTTCGACTTAAATGTAGCTCAAACGGATAAACATTTTATCGGCAGTGTTTTCCATTGTTAAAATAAAAATAGTCTTTTCGAAAGTTATATACAGTGATTTTTTAACTAAGACTGTAAATTTAAATAAAAATTAAAAATTTAATATAACAGTTTCTAAAGGAATATCGGTGTTTAAAGCTTTGTGGAACTTTTTTTTTTTTTTTACATAAAACATAATTTTCAAAGTGAACAAGAAACTCAAACAGTATTTAACTCATCTATTTAGCATATATATATATATTATATATATATATATATATATATATATATATATATATATATATATTAACGTATATAGTAAATATTTTCGCAAGTAGACCCATTAGGTATCTCTCTTATGTTCAAGAGCAAAGACCAATCAGAAGAGCATACCATATGCAACACAAAAATATAAATTTCAATGCAATTCCACGGGGCCCCTATCGTTCTCATGTTGACTTGTGCAGGTTTAGATAGGGATGAATTTTTAGTTCTCTTCTTGTTTAAAGCATTTTGAATAATATCACGGATTCGTAGGCATGAACTAATTTGTATTCGAATCATGAGGAACAACAATATGTATATACACACTAGCCAACGTAATGCGACAACCTGAAGGAAGTACACAAATTTACGACATGCATTAGCGGAGGTGAGATATGGAAATGATTTAGAATTTCAGCGCACATCACGCTCGTCTGTGATTTGACATCAAAGAGCTACTTAAGTCTTAGATATTTTGACGATTTCAAGTTCGGTAATTGGGTTTTTTTTTTTAAACGCTCTTGTAGAAAATGTAATCTTGAAGAAAATACCTTGTAGAAAACAACAATCCTTTTTTGATCAAGCATCATAGTTCGCCAGAGGAAGGATAGTGAACAACTGAGATTGTGGATTATCTTTCAGGGAATCGATAGTCATGTTGAACTAAACCAAACATTCATAAAGAGATATGTGATCGTTGGATGAAGGAGGTTACGGCGTACTGACGTGTTCTTCACATGACAGGCAAATTGGGAGCATGGCAGTGATGGATAGTTCAGTTCCATCACGAACCATAACACAGCACATTCAGTCTGTAACGCATCATCCAGTGTTTGCTCGAATCAGCAGAGTGGTCTATCTGCAAGACATCCATTGCTTCGTCTACCCTTGGCGCAGAACCACAGATGTTTCAACTGCCAATGGTATGATAAAAGGACGTGTCATACAGAAATGCAATTGTCTTTACTGTCTGTTCATGCTTCTGTCTGCAACTTCTCGATGGATGCATTTGCGAGGTATTGGAGCCAGTTGTGTTTCCTTATCTTCAGGGCTTGCGCTCAACTATATTTCAACAGGATAATGCACGACCACTCATGGCACGCATTGTCTAAGTGTTCTTCATCAATCACCAAATCTAATAACTTCCCTGACCAACTGCAGATATTTTGCCGATAAGTAACATGTAGTCCATGGTTGCTCAACGATTGACCCAAATTATACCAACATCTGCCTCTCCATATCAACTTTGGCAAAGTGTTGGAATCTGCTTTTTCTGCTGTACTCCAAGATTATATCTATATTAAATCTAATATTTATTAGTAGATAGCTATCATGAATTTATATAAACATACGTATGTGTTTTGGTCCTATATTAGACTCAAACAAAAGAAAAACTCTTAAATTTTAATAACTCACATTTGAGAGAGTTATCTAATTTTCATGAAGTTTATTGTCTTACATAATAAGAATAAAAATCCACACGAAAAAAGTATTTATATGTAGGCTTTCGAAATATGAGCTATTAAATGCAACAGAAAATCATGAAGTTGATCTTATAAAAAGCTTATGGGGATAGCCAAATAAACATTAATTAGGTGATTCAAGCCCCTTGGGAAATTAATTTGCATCATAATTATATGTGATTTACTGATATACACATAGACATATGTGAAATAATACTAGAACGGGATAGTATTAACACTTTAGTTTTTCATTAAATACATTATATAAACACATTGGAAAGAGGTGATAAAATTAAAATTAATAAAACATATCGCAAAAATAAAACGCAATCGTAAATACAAAACGCATATATAAGTTTATGCTTTTAGTTTACGTTTTATTATTCTTAATTTAATATTTACAGACACATTTCGGAACTTGCTTATAGATTCTCCTTGCGAGTAATATTTTTATTTTGTGAAAGAGATATTATAAAAATTGAATTATGTTTATTATACTCGAAGGATTATGTTCAAAATAAAACGAAAAATGAATTTGTATATTTATGCAAAATTAATGTCACAATTCCGATTTTGACAAGGAAAAATGTAATCCCAATAGGTATAGTTTTGTTGTAATATTATAATATAAAAATATTCCCTAATGTTTCTATTTTTATTGTATGAATTCTATTTATTTTACTACGAAAATTTAAAGTATTGTGTCCATGTTTATTTAAATAAAATTTAAATTTATTAAAGAATATCATCAAATTGAATTATTTTCAAATATATATCTGGATTATTTTTTTTTAATATTTCCTACATATTTCAAAATAAAAAAGAATATCCAGTTTCATCTCTAATTAGAGAAAACTTTCAAAACCATGAATAACAAATTATTTAGTACACTATAAATTAGGGAAAATTTGTATTTCATGATAAATAAAGCAATACAATAAAAATGAAAATTATACTTGAAATATATTCTATAATGCTAAGAGCATTGAATTTTGTGCACCATGAGATATTTCAATGTTTTAGTTGAACTTCTGCCATAATATAGATATGAAAATTAATTTCACCGTATAATCGTATTCCACAATAAGTTGATACTTTTTCTTTTTTATGCTGGTTGGCTCAGCTTTTTAAGCTCTTTTAAATATCTTTCTAAAAATACAATAAAAACTAGCAATTAAAACATTTTGTTAATTTTAAAAATATAAGCATTTAACTGCGTAATTACATTCAAATTAGTTAAAAGCTATGATAAGATATTTAAATATTTTTATTATTAACAAATATATTACTACTAATAAACACATTTTTATTTGTAATAATACAATTTTCCATAACATAATTTTAAGAAATACAAAGATTTTTCAAATTTAGAATGAAATAAATTATGGATTATTTATTATATTTATAAATTATGAAAAACAATATTAAATTGCAAAGAAATTTATTTATAAATATAATAAAGTTAAATTTATAAATGTTGGATTTTCATTAAAAAAAATTATTTCAACCCCAAAGAGAAAATTACCATGTAATAATTTATTAATAGCAGTGTATAAAGAATTGAAGTAAATTACCTCTTTAACTAAGGTATTTATTAAGTTAGATAAAAAGAGGTAATTTCTAAGCTTCGAAAATATTGAAAACTATAAGAACATTTCTTTAATTTTAGTTTTCTCTAAGTATTGTGAACATGTGTATAATATATATACGGAAATAGACAGATATAAATACATAATTATTAAGGAAAATGAGTATTTTTATTCTTTTCTAAATTCAAGACAGAAACAGTGGTAAATAGAAGTACGAAGAAAACATTTATCGTGATGGGCAATTAAAAACTCTCATGCATCTTAGAAATAGATCCAACATTAAGAAGTATGAGGTGAAATAAGTTTTAGTAAAAATACTGTTTTGCGCTTTCATTCTCACACCAAGAAAACAAACAATAAAATATATAAAAAAATTTGTTTATCTTTAATAAACAATAGTATTCATTCATAGTGTTTGGTTTTAAAAAAATTAGTAACTTTTTTTTAAATAAATCCAACAACTTGTATTATTTACAGTTTTAAAAAAACTAATGCTGAACGTATTGGGTGAGTATTTTTTCCTATTCGGTAATTTAAGTATTTTGAATTACTTATAAATTTCTACTTCATTTGGCCTCTAAAAGTCAAAATTTTTGGTTTTCATTTGGTTGAGTTCTTTGTTTAGAATCACACTGTATTTTTCATTTTGCATAATATTTTCGTTGAGATGGGAAAACAGATATTTTTATTCATTATCTAAAATTAAGTGTTTCGAAAACTACGAATAAAATTTGCATATTTACAATTTGGTAAATATATAAGTTAAATGTGTTTCACTTTTTTCTGAACTCAATTATAGCTAAATCTATGATTTATGCTTATTCACTTTATTTTAATAATAAAGTGAATAGGTATAAATGATTATTTTTATAGATTCATACAAAGAAAAATACATGAAAAATCTAGTACTACATTGACTTAATTATGTAAAAATAAAAGTATAAAAAACGAAGTTAGTTATCAATCGTATTTAAATAGTTTATCATATTTTGGAATAAAAGCAAAAGGTTTTTTGTTTTGTATTTTTTGAGAAAAAATAATTTAATTGAATATGCACTTATTAACAAAACAACAAATTTTTACATGGATTTAAATGAAAATAACTTCCTTCATCGGAATTAAAAATTTTAATACTTCAAAACCTTGCAATTGTTTTTAGCAAGACTAAATTATGTGGCGTAGATAATTTTAACTAAAAAATATTTACAGTTAGAGAATTAAGCATTAATAAACATTTTAGTTTTAGCTTAAATAATAAATTCACATTTATTTAAAATTTAAAACTTGCATTAAAATAAAATTATGTTTCTCAGAAGTATGGTAAGTAAAATCTTATAAGTAATCCTCCAAATTCATTTCATTGGTTTGTTGAAGGATCCCTTTTCATACAAGTAGTCCATTTTGAATATTAAATGCAGTATTTAATTTTAAAATTTAAAATAAGGGTATACACAAAATGTATAATTAAATATTTTCACATAATATTTCAAATCAAAGATTATATATATGACTTCATATTTGAACATATGAATCAAAATAATTAAAAACCTAATCAAAATTACAACTTATTTATTTTAATATATTTGAAATTTTATAATTATTTCCTTGACATATTTAGTTTGAATTCTTTGTTTCTGGAATTTGAATTGTTATAATGATTATAGAAGTGAGATAATTCATTACATATACTATGAAATAAATTTTTAACAATTATATAATCTAGAGCAAAGAAATTTCCTTTGATGAGTTTCCCTTCATTAATTTATAAATAAAGTATTAAAGATTGATGAAACATTTTAAATAATAACACCTACATATTGCTTTTTACTCAGCTATTTTTAAACGATGTAAGCTAGCAACAGGATGAAAAAAATATCTAATATTTAAAATATATTTATTAATTTTTTTCATATTATTTCTTTATAGAAATTTTTGTTCCGAAAGAATTTTTTATTGATAGATAAAATTAATTACTTTTATGTTTCAGAATATTATACTTCAAACCAAACAAGATATTCAGCTACCTAGTTTACTAGTTGTTGAATATCTTGTTTGTGGTTTGTTCATTATTATAATTATAATTGTTCATTAAACAGTTTTATTGTAGCACGTAATATGATTTCTCTATACCAACATACCGAAGCTTGAAAAAACTATCTTTTAGAGATATTATATTTAATGAAATAAACGTTAAACACATTTATACTTTTTTCTCATAAAATGATTTGAATATATAAGTTATTTACATCATAATAAGCATAATCTTGTTAGTAATTCTCCTTTTCTAGTATTTTTTCAATTTGGAAATTATTTACATAAATTATATTATTATAAGATTTTATTCAGAAAAAGCAAATGTTCAATGCTTCATTTTTCATAAAATTTTCATGCCTGCAGGTATAATACAAGAAAATGCTAATAAACAAATTGTGTGCAACAATGATTTATATTTATAATGGTTTGGAAATTTTTGAAGTAGTTCTTTGTCAAAAACTTAAGTATGGAAATAATTCAACTTATTTAGGTATATTCTAATACAAAGGCATCTTTTTTTAAAACAGTTTTTCCTTTTACAATAAATATTGTTCTTTGCTCGATTCAAAAACATATGCTATTGTTGTATCAGTAAAATAAAGATTTTTTTTGTAATAACTCGAATGAAATTAAATCAATTAACCACTATATAAACTGAGTAATTTTACTTTATAATCTTTAAATTAATTAATTAATTAGGTTGTAATTTTTACATAAATTAATGTTCTAGTAAGTGACAAATTGTTTTTCATAATCATTAAATATAGTTTAATAGAGGATAAAAAATGTGACAGCAATGTTTCTTAGAAAAGAATTTAAATATTAAGACACATTTTAAATATTTATAAATATAACAATTCTTTAGATATCTTCGGTTACATTGTAACAATTGTTCATATAATAATACAATATGGTAATGAGAACATAACTTACATTCTTTTGCATTTTATTATTTTATGAAAAACAAATCAGTGAAAAAAAATGATTATTGTATACAAATATATAAGCACACCTGATTAACGAATTTCCAAATTTCTTTTTACTTTATTTTTGTACTCTATTTTTGAGGATGTAATTTGTCTGAAAAAAAAAAATATATAAAATTAAATCTTCAGTATAAATGATTTTCTCAACAAAAATAAAAATTTAAATTTGCTGTTTACTTTGAAAATTAAGATACGATTTTTTAATAGTTTCAATAATCACAAAATACTCTTTTTAAAGGTTTTCTGAAACAAATGCAACCAATAAATTACATATATTCCTAAGCAGTTTAAGGGCTTCGCTAGTCTTTACAATAAATGTTTTATATCAAAATTTATTATTTTTAATTTTGCTACAAAATAATTAAATTAAAAATAAAACATAAGTCAATTTATTAATAAATATATATAATAGTTTATTATTTAATAAATTATAAAAATTTAATAACCAATTGATAAGTTTCATATCTTTGATAAATTTCTATTTTCAAAATATATTTTAATGAAGTAAATATATTTTGAAGGGGCTAAATAACAGATATGTAACATAATGAAAATAAGTTTCCTAAGAGATAAGCCATTTGTGTTACCAATAAATGAGCTTAATGAGTTGGAAATCTTTGGTAG
>JAPDSC010011894.1:163310-179697 GCA_026290005.1 Latrodectus geometricus | reverse complement strand
TTTGTGTTACCAATAAATGAGCTTAATGAGTTGGAAATCTTTGGTAGATAGTTTGAAAGAATCTTAACATCTATTATATAAAGAATTATAATATCTTATAAGAAAACTTTAACCATTAATCCTTCAAACTTCTGATATTAACATCGGGATCGCTGAAGGCATAATATGATGTATAAGATGAAAGTTTTGTAATTTATAATATTGATAATTTTGGTAAATGTTTCCAATTTTTTAAGAAATTTTAGTTCCTTCAAGAAATTACACTTCTTAGAACAAACTGATTTTGAGTTTATAAAATTGTTTTTTATTTTATGCTAAACAGAAATAAAATGCATTTATGAATCCTGGAGAAGATATATACATTAAGTGAAAACAAATTATGAGATCTAGTAGGTTTTTTGTATCTCTTATTTTAACCATATACATTTTTTCAAATTAAAATAAAATGAAAGATAGTATATGGATATTATATACAAATATATTTAATTTATGATATTTAGTGATGTTCAACTACATGAATACTTAAGTTACAATTTGAGATAAATGAAACTTTTAATGTACTTAGTACCTGTAATCTAATAGAATGGTAAGAATTCGAAATTAAAAAAGTAAAATCACTATTTAACTGCAGTGAAAAAGTTTAAAAAGCTTAGAAACTATTTATTTTATTAAATATTATAGTATAAAAAAACTTAATTGCAATCCAAATCTGAAGAAAGTATTAAAATAATAAATAAGTAGTCAAAAATATCTAATAATTAAAGAAAATTCAAATTACAAAAGTTCATATAAATCTTCAATTTATCCTTATTTGCAGAAAATGTTTCAAAGTTTTAACCATAGCACATACGTTTTCAATTTTATGTTAATAAATATCATTAAAATAAATTCAAAATAATTCTTGTGAAACATGCACATTTAATTATACACTGAATCAAAATATCAAATTAATGTATTTATGATATTTTTTCTCAGTAAAGGAAATTTTAAGACATTTTAAAAAAAAATATTGGGGATACCGAACCAAAGAAAATATACAATAATAAAAATTATTTCAGAAAATTTTAATTTAAATATGAATAAAATTAAATGAAGTTTCATATGAATTAAAAATTTCTGCAAAAAATTGGAATAAGTATCAATTTTTCCTTTTTCATGTACAAATATATTTAAAATCATTTGAACTTAATAAAAAGTGTATTTATGTAAAATTTAAATAGGATGAAAATGAAATGATCCGAAAGTTTAGAATAGTGTCCAACCCAAGTAAAAAATGAATAAATTTAGGTAAGACCAAGTTTCAAATTCAAAGAATTTCATGTAAACACTAATTTTATTTTAATATAATTAGATTTTATTCTAAACTTTCATATTTTTCATTTTACTATTTATATTATGATGTAAACATAACCTTACACTTCTATATTGATAGAAAATTCAGAAGAAAACATTTCAAAGTTCTATAAAAAAAAGGTATTTTGAAGATCAATTTATAACGATACATCTTACTGAAATTATTATTTTATCTACACATTGAGTATAGTTCACATTTTAGAAATTTGAGTAGTAAAAAACTTTCAAGTTAATACTACTATTAACAATTATCGAGAAAGTTTTTCAGGCTTGATAAAATTTTGTTTTCTTTAAAGTTTGAAAAACGAAATTGTATATTGATGTTCAATATGTAGTATAGTATAAAATTTTTGCCAAAATACTACAAAACACAGTAAATTTCAATGTATACAAAAATATATATTCCTCAGGAAACAAAAAAGTAATTTTATAAAATAAATGGTTGCGTATAATTTTGTTTTAAATATGTATTATCTTTTGGATTTAAGCAATAAATACATTTCTATTATTATGGAAATAAAGCTACAATCGTAAACAAAAGATTAAAAAAATGTTGACAACATTTCGTTTCATATGGAAAAAATTTATAACTTAAAAAATATTAATTATTTTTACATTTCATGCTCTAGTTAGACTAAAGAGACAATAGAACTAAATAATCCTCGTAATGAATTATTTTTAATATTTTAATAATATTTAATAACTAATTAAATGGTATTATAATTTTATTTTATTTTTAGATTAAAGATAATGTATTATACATTTGAATGTATATTTTTGGGTTTCTTTATGTTAATTATATAGACTAATTAATCATAATTATATTCTATGGTGAATATACTTGTAAATATTGATTACAACTAATTGAGTTGTTTTGAAAATATCTTTTAACAATTGAACTGAAATTATTATTGAAATTTGAATCTGAAATTAAAATTATTGAAATTTGAATCTGAAATTAAATTTTTTTGTATGGAGAATTAAATATGTTTTTTTCTCCCTAATTTCTCAATAAGAATGTTTTTTTTTAATTTCTTTTTTTTTACTCAATAGTATGTAAAAATGAAGTCAAAAGGCTTAAATGTATTAAACTTTATTGATAATAATTTGTCTATATATATATAATATATAATGCACCTTAAAATCTTTATTATTATATTTGGGAAAATATTCGTGTACATGTTATTGTGCGTAAGTCTCGAAATTAATGTCACATAACTTTAAATTCCATAACATTTTGGTGCCTTTGTTTGATCTGTTCAGTTGTCAGGTATTTAATAATTTTCTTAACTTCTTTAAAATATTGTTTAAATTTGTTTTTAATATCACTGCTGAAAAACTTATTTAATACAATGATATTAAATAATTTATGGTAAACTTTTACGCATATACAAAATTTAAGTTTTTACTTAACATTTAAGTATGAAAAAAATGTCAGTAGTGAATTATCAATTCGTAGAAACTATATTATACATTTATAAATTTACATTAGTCAGATATGTTTTTAATCATACTTTGATATTTGATAACTTTGAATATCTGATATATAATTTATACTTGATTACTGTGACTCCAAAACATTGTTTTTATATAAACTATATATAATAAATTAAAGTACAGATAAGGGAATAAATATTTTAAATAATGAAAATAAATTAAGGGAATATTTGTTAATCTTGACAATAAGTTGCTATTTTATTAGTAAGAGTTTTTGCAGAAGTATTCACGATAATCATTAATTTATTATATATTAGTGATATATAAGTGAATATATTTTAAATTGAAGATTATAGGAATAATCATATTCTTGTGATTTTTAAATGATATTTAATTTGAAAAACTTCGTTCTAAATATAAATAAAACTATATTAATAAAATATCTTATACTTTAAAATTCTTTTCCCTAACCTTTAAAAAAGAACAAAATAGATTTCAATTATTGTGAATTTAATAACTCAGTTCAAATTAACTCAACATACAAGCGATTTTCTTGAATAACGTCTATCGAAATAAAAGCGTATTATTTTGTCTAAATAATTTTAAAAGCATATTTTTAAGGCACATAGCATTATTTTTACAAAAATAAGTGTTTTATAACATTAAAGATGTTGTAAACATAGTTTAAAATATTTACAAAATGATTTACAATGCTTTTTAACTCTGTCTTAATTTAAAAATTTGAATTTAGGATATTATTCTTATTGACTGATTTGGTGAAAATATATTTAGGTCCCCTACTTGGCACGTTTTCAAAATTACCAATGCCATGGCTAAATTCTTCCACTATTTCAAAGTGAAACTTACTTAGCGACCAATGAAAAGGCTAAAACAAAAGAGTAATGAGCATGCGCGAAAAAGCGCATCAAATTTGCGAAATAGGGGACCAAAAGCCCAATTTAACCATTTATTTTAAATGATAATAGCAAACGCTCACAGTGTTTTACTACCTGTCAAATGAGGCATATTATTTAAATTAAAATATGAAATTTTATTTCATTAAAAATGAAAATAAAATAATCAATGCATATAAAAGAAATACGATATATTGCTAATTTTCACATATTTTCTTTTCAAAAAATTGTCATTAATATATGCACTTCAAATCTAACACGTTATATAATTTCTGTAAGAATTTATATATATATATATATATGTATATATATATAATATATATATATATATATATATATATATATATATTGGAATAGCACGTCATTTATACAACGATTAAAATCTGCTTTTCAATGTATCTTTGTGTTAAGTAGAATGTCTATATTATATAATTCATAATGTCTAAAATTTTATAATACTTACTCATTACACAAAATGTTTATTTCAGTAATACTTTTTTAATATAATTAAATGGCAAGATTTTTCTGCTATATTATTATTATATTGTAATTTCATGACAATTATGATTTTCCGACATTTTTATATTAATTTTAGTAATATTTTTAAACTTACCAACAGAATACTAACACAATATGCCTTTTTCCTAGGTAAAATTCTAACGTATTCAATTTTTTTGAAGCAAAAAAAAAAACCCTTTTCTAGAAACTTTTTAAATACATTTCATATTTTATCGAAAGATGAAGTAAAATAATAAGTTGGCAAAACTTTTTAACTCTTAAAATAGAGTGGCCTAAAGAATATGAAAGCAAAATAAGTCTTTCTTATAATCCAAAGAAAGCTGATTACGGAGCCGCTTCTTCTGAATACTGCCAAAAAGAAAGCCAAATGAAACTTCCTTACATCTATTGTTCCGTGTTGATATTAAGTAGAAATTTTGATGAAAGGATGTGAAGGTTACTGGATTAAATGTGAAACTTTTAGGAACTGATGTATTTGTTTCTTGCTCTCATATATATATATATATATATATATATATATATATATATATATTTCTAAAAGTGTTTTATTTTTTAGATGCACAATAGCACATTACCAAAATAATAACATTTTACATAAAAGAAAAAATTTTATTATTTTGGTAATGTGCTATTGTAATTTTTTCCGATTTTGTTTCTTTTTAACTAAAATAAAAGAAAAAATTTTATTTTAGTTAAAAAGAAACAAAATCGGAAAAAATTGTCATCTAACTTTAAAGAACGTTCATTGTATATTATTGTGTGTAATTGGAATCCATCTCACTTTTCATATATATATATATGTCAAATTTTAACAGTTTTTTGCAAATAAGAAATGCAAATGACTTAGAATTTCAGCGTACATCACGCTCGTCTGATATGATCTTGAATTAATGGTGACAATTTAAACATTATTCAAGATTTTGAAATATTTCCTCAATCCCACAATTTAAAATGTAATAAGAATTTCAAAACAGACAGTATTTAAATTATTTTGATTAACATATTCATTAAATAAGATATGGATTTAATCTGAATGTCAAATGTTATTTAAAGAGGAAATTGAATACAGTAATTTCTTGAAAATCTTTCTTTCAAAATATCTTTTTAAAGAATATCCAATTCAAATTTTTTCAGTTTTCTGAGAAAAATCTGCATTTTAAAAATTTATTTTTTAGTAGACCTGTCTCATAAAAATAAATATTTTTTATAGTTTAAGAAATTAGCATTATGCAACAGGTTAAATGTTACTTTGTGAAAGGATGCGTATTTGTATGCACATGCACATACATAGACATTATATATATATATATATATATATATATATATATATATATTATATATATATATATGCTTAATTATTCTATAATTTTATTCTTATATTACTTTTTAATGAAAAATACATAATTCTTTTGAATATTAATAAATTAAATTGTTACCATTAAATAATTAAATTATTTTAGTTTTAACAAGATACAATTTATGGAATTCCCATTTATTCAAACCACTATGCAATTAATATTAAGTTATAATATATTTCTTTAATAATTCCTTTGATATTTTTTTTTAAAAAAGGATATCATTTCATTTAACACAGTTACTGGATTATCTTTGATTTGTAGTCAAGCCATTACAAGTAGTATTAAGCACCAGCTTTAATAATAAAATACTTAAATAGAACATGGGACTTTGCAAACAGCTGACCATGTTCGGAAAGTTCTGCTTGCTATCTACTTCTAAATTCAAAAAAATATCTATATATAATTTGTTATTACTTCCATCCTTGTAGTGCTGGAAAGAAGTAATCCTAACAGCCGGACCTTGTAAAACAATAGCAACAAGTACCTAAATATATACTGAATAATTTTAAAATTTATACTTTAAATCATACAGAATATTCTGAATAATGCTGGTATTATGGTGATTGGAAGGGGAGTTTCCTTTTTACTTAAGAGTTTTTTTTTATCGAGTTTATTTAAGTTTATAATTTACATAACTTTATTGGTTTCAACTGAAAGCTAAAATATGATTTTGTAAGGTAGAAACACTGATTACTCTGCCACAGTAAATAAATGAGATTTAATGAAAACTCCAACTCCAACAATATGAGATTTAATGAAAACTTCAAAGGCCACTCGTAATCACGTTCATCACTAATAATCTACAAAGGAAAAATCTCTCGAAATTCTTTAAAAATATAATTTTAAGAAACATTTTTTTAAATTTGATATAGTTAAGTATTAATGACATTGTAATTTCAAATATAAGCTTCCATTTCAGGTTTTTTGGCGTATGATTATAATATGCGCATTTTAAAATTAATCGCAATATTTAAATAAATATTCGGTTTTGACAAGAAATTGCATTTAAATTTGTTATTTGGAGCTAATGTTCTTACTAATTGCAAAATATAAACCTTAAAATTTTGTCATATTAACAGGAATTAAGATTTAAATACAATTTCTTAGATAATGCAAAACATTTTATGTGTTAATTGTTAACTTAGGTTTTAAGTGAAGCATCAATATGTGTGGCACTTAAATTTTTCGGTATTCTGCAAGTGCAAATTTAAAGAATTAAGAATAAAAAATAAATTGCACTGTTATTAAATTTTAAAAAAAAATCGAATATGACATAAGATATTCCTATGATATGAAATAGTTATATGTAAATTATATCTCAAAAGCTCTTGAATAAACTTCTTGAAAATCAGAATGTAATCAACTCAACATTTATTTTTGAATGATTAGTTATTTATCTAATAAAGAGATGCAGTATTATTGTAGTATTTTATTGCATGAATAAATTTATGTCAATTTTAGGAATTATTGTTACAGCAATTTTCAATGAATATTTTTTTTTATTTTTTTATCCTTTTCAAAATCTAGTAAGTGAGTATTTCTAACAATGATATTTATATAATTTATTATTATCAAAACTTATCTAAATATTTAAAAATTTTCAGTATTAGTACACTTATTTTATGACAATTTTTTTCCAATATTTCACTTTAATGAATATTTTAAATTTGTGTAACAACTTTTAAAACGTCAATTTAACAAAGATTTTATGTCAAATTTCAAAGACTAAAAATAGTTTTAATTGATTATATTTTCAAAATGTTCAATACATTAACTTGATTTGAATTGTGTATAACTTTATAAATATAAAGCAAAACAAATTTACGCGTGGTATTATATTTCAACAGCAGAATTTGAATACCGAAACAGAGTTATGCAAATAAGATATTATTGCAAGTTTAAAAGAAAGTTTTGTTTTAACGGATTATTTCAATTCATGACCGTAATTCTTCAGCAACAGTAAAATAAATGGATAAAGAGTCTAAATTGAATACATGTTAATGTTCAAAAGTGACAAATTCAATAAGCATATGTAAAAAAAAATTAGTGGTGAGAAAGCTAGGAAATTTTAAATTATTGATGCTAATTTAAATATTTCTAAATATTAATTAAAAAGGAACATTCAAATAACACTTATAAACATCTAGTTTTAAAATTATATTTAAAAATATACACATATCACACACACACACACAAGCTTTATTTATTAGAACTACCATTGGATGCAATACTATGTCACAGTGCGTTTGTGAATATTTCTTCATTATTCCTAAAATTCATTTGCATGTAATACAATAACATTTTTAATCAAGCAAATTATGTTAGTTAAAAGAAAATTAAATACCAAATATATTTTTGCTATTCTTCATATTTTAGATTCTAGGCGATAATATTTTAAAATCAAAAACAAGCAGTTATGTTTTATAATGATTTTTTTTAAATCTTCATATAATTTATGTTTCAAGAGTAATACTATGTGATAAAGAGAAAACAAGTTTTAAAACAATTTATGGTAAAAATACAGTAAACAAATTCTGGAATGGAAATTAATATGTAATGGTTTGTACGTGATATCTGATGAACCCTGATTACATTTATATGAGGAATGTTATTTCTAGAATTTATATACTTATTTAATTACTTCATTTAAAAAATAATTTACAACTCATTTTATGATAGAAAAAATTTGCTAATTTTAAAATAAATTACATATTTTATTTATAGAGTTTTTTTGTTATAAATTTAATCAAAGACATACAATCTCTGTGTAATATGTGGCAAATGAACTGCTTTCATTTTTATAAACCCCTTTCGTAAAACATCATTTCTAAATAATTCGAAGATGTACTCTACCGGTAGAAGCTGATTTACATGTTAAATTTAAAACTGAAATTTTAAATTATACTTAAATTTAAATTTTTGATAAGTTCATGTGATGTTTCATTTGTTTTTAAATTTTTGACAAATGTACCGTATTCTGATATACATATTCTGATAGAGAATAAACCGAAAAAATTGTTATTAATAGAAACTTTATATTAAACAATTTTCAACAAATATCAGTAAGTTTTGCATTATGAATTTAGTTGAAAACGCAATTTCTTTGAAATATTTAAATCAGTAAACGAATGATATTTTGATTAAATCTGACATATTCATAAGATAACTCTTGGAAATAATGATTAAAATCCCAAAAAAATGTTTTTATTAAAGTGCATCACTTTTCAGTAACAAAAGAATGTATAATATCACTCATTCTAAAATATTAAAGTTCACGTTTACTGATACATACATTACATTTAATATATTCATATAATATAATAAAAATTTATATTATATAAATATATAATATAAAATTATAATATTTATAATTTAATACAAGAATTAATTTAATAAACGTACTTATATTAAATAACAATTTATTTAATATAAGTATATTTTAGCAAAACGCAATACATATTTTCTTAAAGTGTTCTTGTTCTTAAATATGTTTAGCTAATGTATTTAAAATTGGGAAACTTCTTAGTACACAGAATACATTTTAGTAATTCTTCATTCCATAATGGAAAAATAACTATGGCATATGTAATGCAAATTAAATTGAGAGAAAAACCGTTCCATTTATATATAAGAAAATATTTTCAGTTTTATTATTCAATATTATTTTTCTCGAAAGAGTCTATGATACCCATCTTCCCCATTTACAAAACCAAATAAACTGATTTGAAATTGCTAAATTTTGACTTCGCTCTCTTAATATTTGTGATATTATTAGTGTTATATCTACGCAATTTTCCGAGAGAAAAATAATTTTTGGATAATTAACAAAAATAAATATTTTGTTCACTTTACAAATTTAAACTTTGTCGAGTAATGAATATATTTAAAATTTTTTCCAAACAGTTTCGTTAAATTCTAACGATTTCACCCAAAACAAATTTAAAGTAACTCCTATCTCGATCATAGAAAACTTATTCTAATGTTTAAATCATAAATTAGAAAGATCTTTTTATAATGTATGGAGAGGCTGATAAAAAAAATCCAATTCGAAAATCTTAATCCTTCATGCCATTGAAAACATTTTGATACATTTTTACACAATGTATCACAAAATTTATCTTTCCAAAGCATGTTAAAAAGCTAGCCAAATAAGTATCCAACTTTTTTCTATTTCAATACTTCTAACAATGTATTTAATTTATGCAATCAAAGTAAATTAATATAACTTTAATTGTTTAATTATTACTTTACAAAGTGTTAAAAATTATGCAGGTTTAACCATTTATAAATAAGTAAATTAAATATAATTGTGCTTGTTTATGAGAGGAAAAAGTACGTTTGGGGATAGAGCAAATATTTTTATGTGATTTATCAACAGGAGAATTGAATAAACATGAGAATTAAAAAGAGAATTGATAAAAAATTATTATTTAAAATTAAATAAAGGTAATGATTTGTCTGATATTAAATATTTAATATTAAAAACCTCCTCGAATGCTTGATAATAATTTCAATAAATTATTAGCTGTTCCTGATGACACTTGGCACACCAAGCCCGCCTATCAGACTAGGCGAATGAAGCCAAGAGAGGGTGCCGTTTTTTTAATAGAGCATCCTCATACGAAGGTGGAAATACGACGTTTGGCTCATAGATGGCAGATCCATCCGAATCTTCCAATTTAGAGATTGAAACCAGAGGAGACCAATAGCCTGGCTTCAACCACCCCCCAGATGTATTAATTTGTAATGGGAGTATGGAAGACATTGCGACCCGACATATTTTACGTGCCCCAGTCTCCATTAGTGAACACTACGAATCTTTGGCTAAGCCGGGATTTGAACTCACCACCTTTTGGTAAAGAGAACAACTCCCTAACCAACCAAGCCACTGTGCTCCTTAAAAAAGTTGATCTGTGATTTTAACCTCTTTCATATTTATATTCATTTTGATTATCTCTTTAAACCTGAACTTTAGAAATAGAATTTGATGTTTTCAAGTTGGTTATTAGAAATAAGAGATTTATCATGAATAAATAGGATTCCTTTATTGTACAAATTGTTTGTGTCTTGTGCTTTGTTAACAGATAATATTTTTAAAAATTTTGGGGATTTAACTATCTATAATTTTTTTATATAATGATATTAAAAAAAAATTAATAAAAATATTTTTTTGATAATTATAAATGAATCCATATCAATTTGAATAAAAAGATTATAATTAGAATGCAAACATGCATAATTTAATAGTAAGTTCAAATATGGTATATAATTATAATAATTTATTTTTAATCAAAAATTATAATTTAAATAATTGACAACCATTTCGATCAAGAAAAATTCAATAAAATTGGTATTTAAATATGTAAAAAAAATCTCTTTCTAGTATGCAAAGAAATATAGATTTTTTGTTGTTGGCGAAATAATTTTGGTATTTTATACAAATACATTTTCTCACGATAAACCAGAAAAAAAATTGCAAAATGTATAAATATTTTCTAATAAATAGAACTTAGAAAATATAGTAAATTAAAACTATTTTTCTTAAAAATTTAAAAATAAACTTTTAAGCAATAAAAATCTAATTTGGGAATTATTCCATAACTATTAAAATTTGATATTGTTGCTGGGAAAAAATTTGAGAAGGGAACAGAGTGACTTATTTAAATGTGTACATCACATTCATTTCAGATAGCTGATTGTTAATATTTCGCTTAATTTAAAACTAACCATTAATTCTTAGAATAATTTTAATTTATTTTTTATTAACAAATGTGTCAAGGAATTATAAGATAATGACAATTAATAGAGGTTTAAATTATTTTCTTTTCCTATCATTATTCAAGCAATTAATAATTAGAGTCTTTAAAATATTCAGAATAAGTTAATTATCAATGTGGTTTCTAATATGCAGTTTAAACTTTTCTATGGATAATTAGTCCAATGTTTTTATATACGTTTGTGTATACTGAACGTAAGAACTGGAATTATATAGATATAGCCTTCTTTTTTTAAATAAATATTAATGAAAATTGCTAATAAGCTTTTGGAAAGGTAAGGTTAGTTAAGAAAAAGAATAGGAATATATTAATGCAAATATTAATAGATATTGTGGAAAGTATTAAAAATATTACAATATTTAAAAGATAAAATGGAAGTTTTCAAAATATATTTTTTTATTATATTCATTGCTGTTATTATATATTGTCAAAATTTTCTATTAAAATTTTAAAAAAAAACATCAAGTTAAAAATGATGAATATAAGCGATTGACAATCCCTTCCTGTTATATAACTGCAGATCTAAGGAAATAAAATAATCAATATATTATACATTTAACATGAAAGCCATAAAAATCGAAGGGTGATATTTTTCGATATAATTTGGTATTTTTTATTATTCAATAACTAATTGTTGGTATTTATTTTAAATTTAATTTCCGGTCTAATAAGCCCACAAGTACAAAAAATAATCGTGAGTGACATAATCTAACCTGACAAACTAAGCTGAAACACTAAATGCCTGCTCATTTTTGTCAAGATAATACACAATATTAATGTAACAGCATACTCATTTCAATCCTTTATTTTTCAAAATTTCTGCTCATATGTTGCAAACTAGGATTTTTATGCATTTTATTATTTCTTTCTTTTCTTAAATCTATAGAGAAACATTTTTTATGTGAATAAAACAGGTGTCAAAATTTCATAAAAATAAAAATTTCATCTTGCCTTTAGAAATTTATTTAAATAAAAATTGTTAAAAGCTTGATCTCACATCTTTGTGAAATCTTCACAAATATCCAGTTCCTTTATTTCTATTTTATGCAAAAAATTGTAAATATTTTACCTTTCAACTATCAGTAAAATTATTAAATCATTTTTTGTGTCAAAAATTTCTAGTGTAAGAAAAACAATTTATTCTTTATTTTGGAACATCGTTTGGGTCATTAAAATGCTCAGTAGTATTTCATAATCATTTATTTTAATGATGTCAGATATATATTTATGATGTCAAAATATATATTTTAACGATGTCAGAGTTGGATTTCATAGAGACAAGCTGATGTTGCCTAATTCTTAAAATCTATATTTTTATCTTTAATCTGAAATTTATATTCTTGAGTAATTTGTAATGTTCATTTGAAATATAAAAATAAAGAAATATTTCTTTATTTTTGTGTTTCAAATGAACTGATTGAAACTTTGAACTTATAAAATATTATTTCAGTTTGTAACACAAATAATACAAACATGCATATATGCGTACGTATTTATATACATGCGTGCTTGAGTATTTTTTCAGAAATGCAATATATATACATGAATGTATACTAAAGATAAAATTTTAACAATAAACTATGATGGTAACATTTTTGTGATATATTTACATAAAATTAGATCTTTAAACTTTTTGCATCGAATAAAATGAACTTCTCCGCAAGAATTATTGTTTTTCATTACAATTTGTAAACACTCGTCAAAAATATAAATGCTCAAACAAAAATTTTAGAAATATTTTAAATCATTCTATTAAATGAAAAGCAGTTTCGTTTCTTTCAAAATCCAGTTTTTAAGTATAACTTTTTGCAAATGAATCACGAAAAGATTGCACCACCAACATTTCAGCAGTAAATGAAATATTAGAATTGTTTCACAAATTATGTGTTCTTTTACATGAGTAATAATAAATGTAGAACACAATAATTTACATGATATTTATGCAAATTCCAGTTTATTGATAATTTAAGTTTTTAGAAGAATGACCGCGTGGTAGTCTGGTTATTTTAGGCGTCGTTCTCGTTACTGGAAAGTTGTGAGTTCAAATCCCGGTTTAACCAAAAATCTAATGGGGACTAGAACACGTAAATAATATCATGGTCGCAATATCCTCCATGTTCCTATTCCAAATTAATACCTCTGGGGGTGTTAGGAACCAGACCATGGGTCTTCTCTGGTTTCCTATCTCTAAATTGAAAGATCCAGATAGTACTGCCATCTATGAGACAAAGTCTTACTTCCATCTTCGTGGGGGTTCTGCTCAAAATAGGAAGACGCTCTCTCTGAATTCAAACGCCCAGTCCAGATGAGTGGGTTTGGTTTTACTAAGTGCCTTAAGCAACAACAATTTTAATTATTATTAGTAAAATATAACATTAAATAGCTTTTCTCATCTTGAAATCAAATATATTTTCCTTCTATTCACAAGAACTTGATTTTTGAAGGATTCGGAATTCAAGCATCCCTTAATTATATTTACATTGTTAGGGAATTTTATATATATAATATATATATCTTGCGTTCCTACTTATGATGAATAAATTTGAACTAATATTACATAATTAAGAAACGTGACTCAATATCATAAATAATTTAGTATAAAATATTTTAACATAAGCAATTCATTAACACTGCCTGGCATAGGAATTTCAACACCATAAAATAGTGGATAGAATGTGATAAAAATTGATACACAGACAGAGAATGCATATATAAATAAGTGATGTTATTTACAAAAAGATAAATTTATACTTAGACGAAATATACAAAAAATCAGTAAGTTGTATGGCCGCCTCTCGGGGCGATGCAAGCAGACACTCTGCGAGGTATAGAATCAATTAACACGCGGACAGTGTCCTGGGGAACAGAAACATATTTTGTCTAAGCCATTCTCCACAGTTCGTCCTCCGACGGAGGTTGGAGCATAAGACAAATGACGTCCAATCTCGTCCCAGATATGCTTTATTGGGGAAAGATCAGGAGACATCGCAGGCCAAGGAAGCAACTGGATATTCTGCAAGGCTTGTCTGCTGACTAGTGCCGTATGCGATGTTGCATTATCCTGCTGGAAAATACTATCTTGCAGCTGCTGAAGGTAAGGGCCCGTGTGCGATGTTGCATTATCCTGCTGGAAAATACTATCTTGCAGCTGCTGAAGGTAAGGGCCGTGTGTGATGTTGCATTATCCTGCTGGAAAATACTATCTTGCAGCTGCTGAAGGTAAGGGCCGTGTGCGATGTTGCATTATTCTGCTGGAAAACACTATCTTGCAGCTGCTGAAGGTAAGTTAGCACAACAGGTTGCAGTACCTCATTACCATACCGTCGTGACGTCAATGTGCCTCTGATGCATACAAGGGGTGAAAACTTCTTGGTGTTGCATTTTCTATGTCAGGCAGTGTATTTTAAATACTTAAGTATTTACGAAATAGTAAATTGATTTTTATAATCAAATATTTCTTTAAAATATTTTTCATGTTTTTTTATAACCCCTTATTCAACATATTTAGATGATGCGTAATACAGAATTTGCGAACAACAATAAATTCATGTTATCTGTTCATCGATTCAAAAAATACAATAAGCAGGAAATTCATAGGTATTTTTTGTCAAAAGCCTTTGAAATGTGATATCTGACAATTCATACATTTAATGGTGTCGATTTAAGAGCACTATTTCCTAAATATGGATTTTAAATACCTTTTCTTTAATGGAAAAAAAATTTAGAATGTCAATGTTAAATGGTACATAGTTGAATGTTTTTAATATACATCCCAATTTAATCGCTTATAAATATTGTGCATTACTTTTTAGGTTTATATTAGCATTTGATAATTGTTTAGTTTCAATACATATAAAAACAAATTATAAGAAATTATTTCTGATTCTTAATATAGATATTATAAAGAATGTTACCTGTTTATTTCTGTAATTATGTATTTGATAATTCAATTATTTGAAGAATAGTTAAAAATCAATTGTTTGTGTTGTGAAAGATCATATTTTTAATTGAAATTAAACTAGAAATACTCTAAATGCTCGTTTACAATCAATAAGATCTAGTTTATTTAAATTAACCAAGTATATTACGAATAAAATTTTGCATTCTAACAATATTTTCATTTTTACTTAAGAATTCATTTTTATTATATTCACTATAGCTCTGGAAAAGTATTCCACGCTATCCTTGAATTCTGATTTGAAATTTAATAGAAACTTATTTTTATTTTGAAGTGTTATTACACTACTAAACTACTTACTAGAAAAAGAACTATACATTTTCTCATAGTTTCATTGTAAAATATTTTATCATTCAATAATTCCACAGTTTCAACTTTTATAAATTAAATTAAAAATGATCTAATTTTAAAATCAAATACTATCACTACTTTATTTACATTTTATTAATAATTTTACAATCAATAAGCTCTAGTTTATTTAAATTAACCAAGCATATTATGGATAAAATTTCGCATTCTAACACTACTTTCATTTTTACTTAAGAATTCACATTTTTATTATATTCACTATAGCTCAGGAAAAGTATTCCACGCTATCCTTGGATGATTCTGATTTGAAATTTAATAGAAACTTCTTTGATTAAATTACGAGTTCTTAATGCTCAAATTAGAAATGCAGTGTCACATTTTCCTACATTTCTAGTTCAAAATTTCAGAGTTAAAATAGTTTATTTTACTCCAACAGAATACAAATACAGTGGAAACTTTCTGAAAGATTTGTGTTACACAACTAAATTAGGCTTTCCTCTTGTCGGACCGAAATAATCTTCTTACTGGAGTCTTTTCCGAAGGATTGGTTTATTCGGTGGGCACGAACTGTAACATGTATTATCTTACGAACCTTTTATATTCTATGCAGAGGATTTAAATTTTTCATATATTTTCAATATTTCACCGAAAATAACAACTTTTGAAAGGAATTAGTATTTGTTATTTACAAATTAAACCAAAACATTTTAGTATGAGTATTAAGTTCACGATTATAATAAAAAATTAATTTATAAAAAATTA